>CAKAOI010049383.1:0-22877 GCA_916701655.1 Sebastiscus albofasciatus
CTGCTTTATGCAAATGTATGTATATATTTATTATTGGAAATCAATTAACAACACAAAACAATGACAAATATTGTCCAGAAACCCTCACAGGTACTGCATTTAGCATAAAAAATATGCTCAAATCATAACATGACAAACTGCAGCCCAACAGGCAACAACAGCTGTCAGTGTGTCAGTGTGTTGACTTGACTATGACTTGCCCCAAACTGCATGTGATTATCATAAAGTGGGCATGTCTGTAAAGGGGAGACTCGTGGGTACCCATAGAACCCATTTTCATTTATATATCTGGAGGTCAGAGGTCAAGGGACCCCTTTGAAAATGGCCATGACAGTTTTTCCTTGCCAACATTTAGCGTAAGTTTGGAGCGTTATTTAGCCTCCTTCGCGACGAGCTAGTATGACATGGTTGGTACCAATGGATTCCTTAGGTTTTCTAGTTTCATATGATGCCAGTATCTTCACTAGCTTTAAAACTGAGCCCGCTACCTAAAAATTGCAAGTTTTTTTGCACATATTTGCAACTATATTTGTAAATAATTTCCACACAAGATCTTGGACTGATGGCAATGTAGCACTTCACTACATTTGTAGGTTATATACTTTTTTTTACATGGTTGCATTGAAATTTAAAACACAATTTCTTTACTTATATTTATTTATAGCTCTAGGTCTATACAACATCAGCTTTTTGCAGCGTAATGAAATCCTCTCAATGCTCATTGAACTGAACTGAACTGAGGGGGTGATGAAGGGGCTGACGGTACACAGCATGCTTTAATGGACGGTAAAGTTCACATTCCCAGAAGCCTTCACTGTTTGCCTGATCGGAATAATGAAAGCAAAATCACCCACCGCTGCTCATTCATCACCCGGTGGGCACCGGGCCCTTTCTAAAGGTCGACTTTTTAACACCCGTGTACATTAACCGGCTTGTTGGCACCATTCAGCGTGACGCAGCGCCCTGGGTAACCAAGAGGCAAGGCCAACGCGGGACACTGCTGTTTACTTTGTTAGGCAATGTAAAAATGAAAGAAAAGGAAGAAAGAAGACATGAGTATTTAATCTTAGAAAATACAAATGTGTCTAAGATGTGACATTTGCTCAGTGCTAGAAGAACAGTAAAAGAAAGGATTGAGAGGAGAAAGAAGAGAAAGGGATAAATGGAAGAGAGCAACATAATGATGGAAAAAAAGATGACAAAGAAGAAATATTTCGAATTTTAAATGTGCTATTTGAAGTAGGTAGAAAGAGAAAAGGGGTATAAAAATACACTAATACATTTTATTTACTTGTGTTTAACAAAACTATGAAATTATGCGCACTGTATTATGTCATTGCACAGCCACGACTGGGCTTTAACGTACAGTATGTCATTTCTACTGCTGGGGGTCTCTCAATAAAAACAATAACAAAAGACGGACTTTGATGACGTCGTAAAGTAGCGTGGGATCATGGGAGTTGTTGTCTTCATTGTTAAACAACCACCATTGCGGAAAATTGAACCATTAAATATCTATCTCACAGACGACAAATTTCAGTACCCATGGTACTGTAGAAAAACGAGTACCGTCACATTTTAGAAATTTTGGCATCGGCTTGGTATCACTTCTCATGACATCCCTATGTTACATATTATACCTTTAAGAAACAATATTATTTTAAAGCCTTCAATTTACACGACTTATTTCAAGATTTTTAATGACCAGCCAATGATTTAATGAGAGGGAAAGGGGGCGTACAGTGGCCTAGTGGTTAAGGTGGCAGAGAGAAAAAAGACTTGACAGTCACTGAGATGAGAAAGAGAGAAAAAAGTAAAGCAATTAAGGTTCATTTAATTTGAGAAAAGAGAGTGAAGGAGAAGAAGAGAGGCAGAGAGAGGAAAAAAAGAGCAGCATGGTGGGAAAGGGTGAATAACAAGAGAGACAGATGAACCAAAGGAGATATACAAATCGAAAGCAGAAAGAGAGAAGAGTTAACCTTGTCCATCATCTGCTGCCTGGTTGTTTGTTTGGCACACACAGGTTTGGTTTATGTCTAGCTCCATTTAAATGCCAGCCCGTATTTTTAATTGACTCTGAGGACAGGGTGGCTACTGTAAACACATGTACAGTAAAGGGCACGTATGAAAAAGCATCAAGGGTGCACACTTCTAGGTTGTCAGTTTTCTGCAAAATCATCCTCCAAAAAAAGATTTAAGATTTTACTTCAAGTAAAAGCTGGTAATCAGATACGCATAGCGCAGGGAACATGCTGCCTACATCTGGGTTTATGGATGGTTGTAGTTGATACAGTGAATAGTTACATACCTAGACTATTTCTGTGCATGTTTTCATAATTTTCAGATTCCCAGAATGCCTTACAACCAGCTCTCAAAATGGGCTTGAAATTACTACATTGAGCTGCATTGAGTCAAAATGTCTGCTATGAAAAGGGTTTACAGGGTGAGCCGACTTGTTGCCGTGTTGCATTCTGGTCTGTTTTCTGCCCCTGTGTGCCATAAAGCATGCCTCCAGGGCTTTCTGGCATAAATCTCTGCAGGTTTAGGCAACACATCTACTTGGTTAGGTTTAGGAAAATATCATGGTTTGGGTTAAAACAAACCCTTTACAGCAGAAAGCCCTGTGCAAAATGGCAGCTCTCCAAAGAAGCCTTTGGTCTATTATTCTGAGGGACACACGCCACAATTTGATGTTTACTATTGATGTTTTAAGATGTCTCCATTGAAAATGCAAAACAAATATGTTTGGACATCACAGCACTCAATATGAAAAGTGCCACACCAAACAATAAAATGGACCCATAAATGGTTATTTAACGTGTTAATATGGGTAAGGATGGATTTGTTTCCCTTTAAATTGATCACCTTAGTAACTTTAGGGAATGTATCTTGTTCCCCCAAATGACACAAACTGCATTTAAACTCTTCACTTTAACATTATCTCCAACTAGCAAACAGGAGACAGTCTCATGTTTATGTCAGAGTCAGTTCTGATATTAGGGATGAATTCGACATTTACATATCAATTCGATTAGTGGGTGCCAAAACTTTTTTCCCTTGGGGATTGGCCTTGGGTGGACGTATGGGAGAAGACTACTTCTGATGTATTCTCCAATAACACAGATGTCTTTATGAGCTACGGCATGACAATTCCCAGTCAGCGTGCTGGGATGTAAACACTGAGAACACGGGTCGGGTAAACAAACTAAAAACTGCACAAACCTTTCGAGTCTCTCAGAGAGGTTGTCTGCCAGATCAAAAGACGGAGCCTTATAAACGTCTGTCAGCTCCAACTTCTTCCTGAAGCCCTTCCTCAGCAGTGGTGTCGTCCACCTGCAGGAAAACCACAGATTAGACAGATCGTTGGTATTAGCTGTTTGAAGCTAAGACGCCTATGGCAAAAAGATGTATGTATACTTGACAGTATGCCAACAGATATAGTCTCAATATGTATTATATGCATTGTCTTACTATCCACTGCTGAAAGACACTGTGTACATATAGTATATCAAACACATGTACAATACTTTTTATAATAAGGTGAAGATATAGAGTGCTACAGGAATGAGTCCTAAAACCCGGAAATGAGTTAGCATTTCTGCACTGCCGGATTCTTCGTCTGGAAGTCAATGGTTTTTTTTTAATGGGTTTTTGGTTAGATACCTGAAATATGTCTGTGGTTAACACAAGCTAATGTGAATTTAACATTTTGCTCTACGATATAAAATATGTCAGTAAATATCCCACAGAATTTTGAAGCTTTTATGTGTCTTAAAAAAAGTTGTGGCTGCTTCAAGTGGCTAAATGATACTACTAAACGCCATCACGCCAAACACTAGTCCGCCTTTAGCTCAGTGGTGGCGATGTGAAGTCATGTGACCGTGGTGTAGTTCATTCACAGCCTAGCGTTAGCTTCTGGCGATTGCATTTACGCTTCAAAATGTATAAAAGTGGTGGTCATTTGTGGAGATTATCTTGCAGAACAAAACGTGCAAGTATAGTAAATGCTTGTTTGACACAGAGTTTATTTCCTGCAATAATCCAAAAGCCAATGGAAACAATCATATTGGCTTTTTGTCGAGGGAACCAGGGTGATGCTAACGTTCGGGTTGGCCTACAAAAACACGTCCTCCCTGCAGCACTCTATTTGAAAGATTATATTGAATGTATTTGTTTGTGTGTGGTTAGAGGATAACCCTTTTGGAGTGCCTGGAAGCTTTAATGTAAACTGGTGTCAGTTGTAATAGAAGTAATCCCTGAGGTTTCACAGTCAGACTAATGACAGAGAAGGGAGATAAAGTCAGATGTTTGCTACTCGTCCCAGTGTGACTAAATCCTCCCAGCCAGGTGACATAGTGAAGTTTGCATCATCTGACTTTTTAAGAAGCCTGCTTCTTTCTTTGGGACCTCTCATTAGTGTGAGGACAGAGGACACATCAGTGCATCCTTAAACAAAACTCGTAGTGTATTATAATCGGTGGAGGATTGTAACTAAGTACTGCACTTAAAGCGAGGCTGTGCAGACTGTTTTCGGCATTGTTGGGCAAAAATTCCATAATAACCTTTCAGCATATTGTAATTCAAGTGTTCTGAGAGAAAACTAGGCTTCTGCACCTCCTCATGGCTCTGTTTTCAGGCTTTAAAAAATGTATCCCATGACGGGAGACTTTGACCAATCACAGGTCATTTCAGAGAGAGAGAGCGTTCCTATTGGCTGTTCATTCAACAGAGGCAGCTGTCAATCACTCGCAAATTCTAACCAGATGGTCAAACTAGGCAGTGCTGATCAAACATGAATCAATATCATGTTACGTTAATGCCCGTTTCTCACCTCAAATGTTATACAAACTAATAAAACTACATACTACACTATAAACTACATTTGTCTGACAGCTTTAGTTACTTTTCAGATTACAGCTTTTCATTCCCTTTCTGTCCAGTGGAAACCAGGTATCTCCAGATGTGTTGATGTTGAATGTTTGTGATCAACTGAAGGATGAAGTGTTCCTTTATGTGTTGAGAAAATTCTACTTAAACTAAATAAATTCTTTAAAAAGCCTCTTGGATCAGCTGGATAATGCATCATCACAAAGCTGAAAACAGGCTGTTTTTCTGACACCATGAAAAGTTGAATTTTTAGAGATACGTGGTTCTCACAGGACAGCGACGCAACAAACACATGATGATCTTATAGACCATGACGCATTGCTAACCATGGTGGAAAGTAACTAAGTACATTTACTCAAGTACTGTATTTAAGTACAATTTTGAGGTACTTTTACTTTATTTGAGTATTTCCATTTTATGCTACTTTATATTTCTACTCCACCACATCTCAGAGGGAAATATTGTATTTTTTATACCACTACATTTATATGACAGATTAAGTTACTAATTACTTGACATACAAAACATGGATTAAACTAGCCAACAGTATATAAAGGAGTTAAAAAACCCATCTACAACAGTAAAATGCAACATAATGCAACAGTGATATTAATCCAGAAACATCAGATATTATAATAAAACACTGACAGGGAACATTTTACAGCACAATCAGCACTTTTACTTTGATACTTTGAGTACATTTTGTTGATACATACTTTTGATTAAGTAAGGTTTGAATGCAGGGATTTTACTTCTGGTGGAGTATTTTCACAGTGTGGTATTAGTACTTTCACTTTTTAGGATCTGAATACTTCTTCCACCACTCATAAAATGATTAAACCATAGAAATTCAGATAATATGGTGAATATTCTGAAAAAATATCATAAAAACATCACTCAAAAGTCATTAAAGGTTGACATAGTCTCACTTTTAAATCCCAAATGTAATGTTACTATCGTTAATAATAATAATGTTTTACTTAATGCCACACAAATATCGAGGACTTAGAAAACATCCAAGAGCGTCTACCAACACCTCACAGCGTTTTCTAGAACATACCACATCAAGAGCATAACTCACATTCCGCACACAGTTTTTAAACTTGTCAGGTGCGTATTTTACGCATGAATCAATCGAACAATCTGCGAGTCTCGCTGGCACTTTTTAAGTGACATATATTGTTCTAATCTCCTTGTAAGCAAAACAGGACAATGTTTTTTATGACAGCACTTCATAACGATCTTAACACTTGGTTAGGTTTGATGTTTCTTCACAAAGCAGCCACCTGAGGAGCCCAAAGTTTCACCAAGTTATGTCTACTATTAATCACCATCAAACCTCCAAAACATATTTAGACAGACTGATTACCAACTGGAGCAAGTGAAGCATTTATAAACTACTGACAATATTAACTGATTCCCTGTTTGATTTTTCTCACACGGGAGTTTATTTTTTTGTTTATTTGTTTATTTGTTTTGCACAATTTAAGACTATACAACATAACAAAAAAGTAAATGAGTAATATAAAGTGCAGGAAGAGGCAACAAAAACAACCACTGGGCTTATCTGAAGCCTCCACCTAGAGAGACAAGATTAATATAAAGCAATAATATGACTACATAATAGTGATAACAAAACAATTAGGACAAGATATATATATATAATATATATATAAAATAACAACAATAACAATACAGTAAATATATAAATATAAACATGATTGTAAAATCAGTGAATTAGCTTTATTGTTCTTCACTCACATGTTGTTCTGGTTTGCATTATGTGCTTGTAGCCAGCTATAGACAGACATTTTGGGAAAAGTATCAACAAGTCTATTATAGCCTTTTTTCCTAACAAGTGCCTTTAATTGTATTTAGTATGACTATTCCTATGTCTGTAACCTGCTAAGTCTATTCATCTAGGCAAACAACAATGTTTATTAAAATGTATGTAAAAACCTAAATAGTGCATTAAAACAAATCAGTAAGATAAAAGAAAGGTGAAAAACAGCTATATAATGTATCTTTAAACAGTAAATTAACTGTAAAATACTGTGAAATTAATAAAAAAAACCCAGTTCAAACTGTATGTTTCATTAACAGTACAAAGCTGTACATTTCAGCGACAGTATAATAATGTTAATTTTACAGTAACATAAAGGCAACCATGCTGCCAGTTTTTTTACTGTTATTTTACTGGGAAATTCTTAACAGTGTAGATTTGATGTTTCTTCACAAAGCAGCCACCTGGGGAGCCCAAAGTTTCACCAAGTTATGTCTACTATTAAATCACCATCAAACCTCCAAAACACGCTTAGACAGAATGATTATCCAATCGGAGCAAGTGAAGCATTTATAAATTACTGACACTATTAACTCATTCCCTGTTTGATTTCACACTCGAGTCGCCAAATGAGCAGCTGCACCTTGCCTTCCAGAGAAAACCCTCAGATAATAAAAAAAAAGGACATAGACGAAAACGTGTCTTACCAGAAGAAGTATTTGGAGAGGAAGTTTGCATCTTCCACTGGTGACTTCTGCATCCTAAGTGCGCCGCCAGTTTTGGTTTCTCTGCACCTGAGTCTGTCCTGTGCGCGTCGCTCACATCTGTGTTTCTCCTGAGTGGCTCAAATCCCAGAACAGGTAAATATGAAGTCACGGTTTAGTTATCTTCCTCCTCCTCTCCAAAAAACAACCAGACTGGTGATTTCTCTCCCCTGTGCGTCTCCTTGGTCTTCTCGGTCTCCTTCTCCTTCAGTGTGACAGACAGTGAGAGGACAGTCCATCCTTTATGGACTCGCCAAAAACCCTTGTCGAGACGCGCGTCACTTCCACGCCTCGGGTCGCATATTGTGGCAACAAGCTGGAGAGGTGCAGCCCAGCTGATCCAAATGAGGCCACTTCAGCAGGCAGATATTGATCCATACACAGAGCAAGGGAACAATGGAGGTCCCAGAGGTCAATAAGGAATATTTCTTCCACGTTAATTCAGATGAAATCCAGTTTCTTTAACTCTCTTTTTGTAGGATTGTCTTTGATTTTAAGTCCTTAAAGTTAAAAAGTACTTAAAACTCTTTGAAACTAATTGTGCTATATGCTAAATATGTCTTGAATGTTTCTCTAAAACTTTTCACAAATTTATCTCACATTACAACCACACCATTTTTAAATCACTGCTATGTGTAAAAACTAACTATCAGTGGCATTTAAAAAACCTTAATATATGACTAAAACAACTGTTAAGTGGTCCCACACAAAGAGAGAAGTGATCATGAGCCTCATTTGTAAAGAGAAACATGATAGCTGCAACGATTAATTGATTAGTTGTCGACTATTAAATTAATCACCAACTAATTTGATGAATGATTAAATCGGTTTCAGTATTTTTTATCAAAATTACAGCTTCTTAAAGGGACTATTTGTAACTTTCAGAAATGCTTGTTAACAGCGACACCTGTGGTCGTTAAGTCAACGAAAGTCAGCGTCGGGCTCGCGCTTGTGCTCGCTCTAAATATACCTGAACGAGCATCGCTCAAAACAGTAAGGCAACACACGTCAGCTAAAACCACAATATCACTCTATATTTCACCTGCTTGGCAGTAATGTTAGCTGACCAGATGAAGATCTCTCCATGAATCAATGCTGATCCTAGTGTTGGCTTTTCCTGCTTCAGCAAAAGCGGGTCGGTGCCGGGGCTGAAGCGGGAAGATAAACGTTATCGCCTCCTGACTGCGCCCGCAGGGAGACACCGGCACCCGGTCGGAGGCGATAACGTTTCTCTTTGCAGAGCCCCGTCACTAGATATTCTCAGAGCTAAACTATCTCTTCTGCAGTGTGGAGTGAGCGCACATGCTCGTCTAGAGGTGGAGCGAGACAGCGAGCACGCGCTGAGTGAGCGAAGGCAAGCAGGCAGAGGAGCAGAGACTCCGGTCACACGCGAGCGCGCATATGCGCGTGCATGGGATCCCGACCCGGTACATTTATACGCTTAAAAAGTTAGAAACAGTCCCTTTACATATGAATATTTTCTGTTTTCTTTACTCCTCTATGACAGTTACCTGAATATCTGTGGACAAAACAAGACATTTGAGGACATCATCTTGGGCTTTGGGAAACTGATTGACATTTTCCCCCATTTTCTGACATTTTATAGACCAAACAACTCATCGATTAATCAAGAAAATAATAAATCAACAATGAAAATAATCTTTAATCGCAGCCTTAAATTTATGCAAAGCTCTTTGAAGCTAATTGTGCTGTATGATAAATAAATATGTCTTGCCTAAAGAATATTTCCAAACCAAGTTTATCTCACATTACAACCCCTCCAATCACCACTATGGGTAAAAAACAAACACAACAAACACATTTCCCACACTGGGCCTTTAAAAAACCTTAATCTATAGCTAAAAACAACGGCCAAGTGTTCCCAAACCAAGAGATAAATAATCATGGACTATCATTAATATGACTTATATACATGATTAGCATATCCCAACATGGATGAATAAGAAAGCAAAAACAGCCCAAATCAGTGCAATGTTTCTATGTCTCCTGAACAGCGTGTAGGAAGTGTCCTCTAGCTTCTTATATCAGTATAAATAACCAGATAAACGTGATGCAACCTAAAAGCTTCACAGTTGAAACTCATCCCAGAGAGCTGCTGCGGGTCCACTGAACTACTTTTGACTGTGGTTTTTGTTATTTCACTCCGCTTAGCTGCCTAACTATCATTCACAAAATAGCAGAAACAGTTCCGAGACTTCTAAAATGAACTTGAAACTTTATTGTTGTTATCAGTTGCAGGTTACGCACAGTTTCAGGAGAGGGAAGATCAAAACCTCCAGACATTCCATAAGGGAACAGAGATAACACGTGAAGATGCGGTTAAGCTCAGAAAACTGTCTTATCTTCACTGTTAGCACTTCAGCTGTATGGTTACTTCTAGAGTGAGACACGGGCTGGGTAAAGCTGTTGTGAGAAATAAATATTAAGCTCATATTGATCCCCATTACTGTTTGACTGTGGAGCAGCAGGGAAGGCTTCTTGCTGTAGTTCCACAGTCATCATGTGATTGACTCTCTCTCTCTCTTGCCGTCTCTTGTACCCAAGATACAACAAGATAAATATACTGCTGACAGCTAACGTAATAATCCAATCAGATTTTTGTGTGATGAATAATCATGACATAGTAGAGTGCAATAGGAATGAGTCATAAAACCCAGAAATGAGTTGGCATTTTAGCACTTCCGGTTCCCACATCTGGAAGTCAATGGGTTTTTTGAATGGGTTTTTAGTAGAGAAGCACCGATACCAGATAGGATATCGGGCCAATACCGACTCAAATAGGTTGATCGGATATCAGTGACAATTGGGGCCCATCTATTCAATTCAATTATATGCTTATATACCATATACATTTCATAGTGGCATTTTAATTCCTGTTTAAGTTTTGACTAATTTGTTGCTGCATTAAAAAGGTTTACACTTGAATTGTAATTCTTGTTAATTTTTAAGATTTTTTTTACCAAGTTGCTGGTGTATGATTTATTATTAATTCTTTTTTATTATTATAAACAATAAATATCAATTCAGTACATTTATTTCTATGTATTTATTTGTTAATTTTTTTTTTTACAAAGTTAGGAAAGCAATGTTTAAGTCAAGCCTGATGTTGTCTTACATATAAAAGAATGATCTCAGTCACTCCTACACAGTGAGGCACACAGCTTATTAATCAAACACTGGTATCGGATCGGTACTCCGTATTGGCCGATACACAACGCCCAGGTATCAGTATCGGTATCGGGACTGAAAAAGTTGGATCAGTGCATCCCTAGTTTAGTACAAGAGTGGCCAAGAGTGCAGGTTTCATTTCAGGTTTCAGGTGGACATGTGATCAAACTCTGCACAGAAAGTGACACTACTATACTGTGTGACATTGAACTTCCCTAACTGCAACTCCAAAACACACACACTATATTGCTCAACTGATCTTTAGAGCAAACATAAAACAGATTATTAAATGTGTAAGTCCAATTTGTTGTTGAAATGCATTTGAAAGCAGTAAAAGTTGTTGTTAAATACGTAGAAAGAAGGCTCTGACATGTGTGTGTGTGATACAAAACCAACCAGCAGACTGTGCTTCAATAACACTTAGCAGTACTTAATGAAAAAAATCTGATTTTACAGAATATCCAATTGAGTCAATATAATGAACAGAGACGATTCTTCTCTGTTCTAACACTGAATGGGACATGTTCTCCTGTTCTCATATCTAACCAGAGGCTGGATCAGCGAGGGATTGCATGAATTTAGCAGAGAATTGTGTCTTTTCTTAAAAAGGTTATTTGGACCTTGTGATTATCTGCGTGTGTGTGAGACAGGATAAAGCTGAGTCTGAGCTTTTTTTTGAGAGAGATGAGGAGAATCACATGAAATCAGACTATTGGTTGCTTGCAATGCTGAAAGAGTTATTATTGCTGAGGGACACAAAGGTAGCTTGCCTTTGCCTAGAGGAAAGAGTGACCTCTGCTGGACATTTACTGTCCGTTGTAGGCAGGAAGACTGACAGTCATGCATATACAATTATAGATAATGGTGGTTTATAATCCAAGTACCTTCTATTTTGAGCCTCAGTAAAAAACAAACTAAATGATTGAGACAATTGAGTCATCAGTTACATTAGCTATTTGCTGTATAATGACAGCCTGCCAAATATGCACTTGCACATCCTCACAGGTGTTTTTTCACTCTCTCTGGATGATTAGAGACCAGGGAGCATTCGAAAAGTCAAAAAATGACGTCACAGTGTCTTTTCCTAACCACTTTTCCTTGACCTCGATGGAAAACATCATGAGGTCAAGGAAAGATGTGAAGGAGAATTCAGAAGGACTTAGGAAAAGACAACCGTGGTGTGAAGAGAATCTGACTGCTCTTTCACTAGGCTCCGTAATTATGATGCGACGGTGGCTGATGTTAGTGACGTCAGTCTGCCGTGGTGAAACTACAATGTTCCGAAGATGGACTACAAAAGGTGCACGCTCTTCAGTGACAGACTGCTTCTTCCACGGTGTGTGAAATAGAGATACCACAGGTCCTTCTGCTGCTGGAACGCTTTATCAACATATAATAAAGGATTATCTGACCTAATGTGGACAACCGGTGAAAAGCATTGTCACTGTCTACTCATATTTATCAACATGAATCTCATTAGTATATGATTGTATGAAAATAATATGCAAGAATGGCAGAATGGTGCATGCTTTAAATGTTGCAGCCGCAAGGAATTGTGGGACTGCATTATCTCCTTTTCCTTTGGTAAAGGATGCTCCAGTGTATGCTATGCCAACGGAGATAAGAAAGGATCATTGAAGCACCTTTCCTTAGCATTTAGAGAATTCAAACAGCTCTTATCATGGCTACCACTTAGATACTTCCGGGTCATTTCACTCCATTAGGAACCTTCCTGAGCAAAAAAAAAAACTATTGGTCTGCAGCCCAGCTCAGTTTAAAGTAGGGCAGGGCTATGCTGGCACCAAACCCCATGTACTGAAATGAACAATAAGGAACAAGTTGCAGCAAAACTAACACCTCAAGCCGTGGGCACACTGCCCGCATGAGGCTCGTGTGGCGTCTACGTCGCGTGGTGGCTGCGTGATGCAGGAGTCTGGTGTTCACACTAGATCCGAGTTGGCAACGTGTCAGCTACCTGTCAGCTGTGTTTCTGCTGCTGCTGTCAGCCCTTTCTTTCTGCATAGAGTTTGCCTTTTAATGGCCATTTAACTTCATGATAAATATAATTTATATTTATTTTAGACAGAGAAAGGTTCAGAAACATGTGGTAATTAGTAAATAATAGTAATAATCCACAATTAAAACTCCTTACTGTATTCATTTATGATGCTTTCCAAGTCACTGCTTGTTCCACATCACTGTCCGGCACATATTTCAGAATAAAAGCCTCGTGTTAACAAATGAAGGAATTCTGTGCAAAGAAAACCCGCTTTAGGGCTTTTTTTTCGAAATGAAAGCAGGAAGTGTTGATTTAAACCTCGAACTTTATCAATTTTTTGAGCTCTCAAAGTGACTGCGTGTTCCACAGCACTGACTGCTCATATTTCAGAATAAAAGCTTCGTGTTAACAAATGAAGGGATTCTGTCTATAGAAAAAACGCCTGAGGGCTTTTATTTTGAAATGAAAGCAGGAAGTGTTGATTTAAAAACAAGTTTACTTAACTTTACTTTTTTTTTCATCTCCGTAACATATTCTACACATAAACCTCGAAACTGTAGTAAAGTCTTGCTGGTATGAAGCTATCACTTTCACTGTCTGTGACATATTCTACAGATGTCTAGACATGTAAACTGTATTATGTAGCTGATATGATGTCCATATACTGTCAATAGATCACCTTCACTGTCTGTTGCTGCTGGGACACGCAGCTGAGACGCGAGCGGCTCGCGTGTAAAATAGGCGAGCCTTCTATTTTATAAAATAGGCGTCTGACGCGCGTCTCATGCGGGCAGTGTGTCCACTCTAACCTGTTAACATGGACGCCGAAATAAAAAACAACACGCCACGCGAGCCTCATGCGGGCAGTGTGTCCACCACTTCAGAGAGGGACATGTGAAGTCAATCAAGCACAGTGAACACTTACTGCGTAGTGTGAACTTCAACATTCCACACTTCCTGTGTTTCCGTAACTGGAGGTTTGGTCGTAAAAAGTAGTTTGGTTGTCGTGGCTCGATGTCAAACTCCGCCCACCCGCCGGGCTGCAGCGGTGTGCATCATGAAACTCCCCTTGATGCACCTGTAGCGGCGGGCGGGGTCTGTTCTGTTCTCTAACGCTCCGTTAGCAGCTAGCTCGTTGCTACATGTAAGTTATGGGCAGCTTCATGGATAACGCCTTCCCAGCGGGGGATGAAAGCGACGCCAGCAATGACGAGTGGGATATCGGCTGTTGTTTGGACAAAAAGTCTCCTCACAACAACAAGGTGACTTTACATTCATCTTTTTAGCAACAACTATATGCTACTAGTAGCTGCTAGCTGTTAGCTAACATAAATTAAGTAGCTTTAGTTAGCAAGCTAACAGGCAGCTTTAGTGATTGTTTTTGTGGCGAAATTGAAACAAGAAAAAACAATAGGATGGCACAAACTAGTTATGATCAAGTAGTGTATTTATATACATACATGTGTAGTGTAAATGGTGAGAAAGGTAGATTTTGTGCTAACATTATACTCTGCCACTATTTCTCACCTTTCAAGGTCATCTCCTCATGTGGCTCCAAGTAGCTAAAGTATTGACATTTATTTCCATGCTTATGTGACTTATTTTCTAAGTCTAATGACATTATTCCATTCTACATACTAATTCTAAGTCAATAAACTAAATTGTCTAAATGTGTATGGAGGCACCAGCCATTGATGCAGAAAGCAATGCACAACAGAAATAGAGGAGCTGATAACAAGGTTCACAGCTGGAAATAATTAAAACTGTGATGTGCAAGTGATGAGACAGCCTCAAAAAAACAAAGTACCTTTAGAAAAGCATAAACCGTTTAATTGGTATCCATGGATGCCTTTTTAAACTTCCACTACTAAAGTAATTTTTAGTGATGATTAATTGATTATTTATTTATTATTTATTCTGTGTCCATACCTTAACATTGGTATTGTTTTATTCCCCCTCATATGTCTCTGCCTAAATGTCTCTTGTTATGTTGGCTCTGCTGGTGTTTTGGTAGTGTTTGGCTTTTTTTTATCTGTATAAGTATTTATTTTATTTTTGTCTTTGTAAAGTGTCCTTTGGCATCCTGAAGGGCGCTACCAAATACATTTTTTAAAATGTATTAACATTTGATTTACAGAAACAAGCTACAACTATTTTGATAAACCATTAATCATGATCAGTCTTTTTTTTTTTTAATAAGAAAAATGCCATAAATTCTCTGCTTTCAGCTTCACATATGTGAATAGACTATTTGCAGCTTTTCTTTTGTCATTTATGGTTGTAAACTCAATATCTCTGGGATTTGGAAGGTTTTATTGGGAAAAACAAGCAATTTGAAGACATGACATTAAGTTCTGCAAAAGTATAAACAACATATTTCACTATTTTCTTGCATTTTATACAATAAATGATTAATGGATTCTTTAAGAAAATAATCAACAGATTAAGCAAAACTGAAAATGATTGTTAGTTGCAGCCCTAAACTACAATACATTAATTGAAAATCACATTTTATGCATATGGTGATGTGTTCTTTATACTATGATATTTTGTTCCTAAAACTAGATGAAAAATCTGCAATATATATCGCTTTGCTTACAGTATTGCAATATATTGCAATATATTTAATTGTAACTTTTGTATCATAATACAAATCATATTGCCAGATTCTTGCTCCTTACTATAATATTTAGATATCTTATTTTGGAGTTATTTTATTTCTTTGTTATTTTCTCTCTCTCTCTCTTCTCTCTTGAAGTTATTTGTTTTTGTGAATTCATTTTCATCCTTCCCCACTGTCACAGGATCAGGATGCTGTTGTACCACATACACAAGACGATGTGTCGCTGTTGAAAAGAGCCATCAGTAAAGGAGACACTGGGACTGTTCAACAGCTGTTGGACAATGGCAAGTACTACTTCTTTTTTAAGAATGCAAGGGCATGTATTCACGTCTAATCAGTGTTTTTATCTCTTTTATCACTTTATCCATCATATTTAGCTTTAAATAGCAATCAAAATATATTGTGACTCATGCAAGAACCACTCTCACAAACAGCTTTGTTCTTTTGTGACATGTACTGTACAAGTGGTCATACACTATCTGCCTGTCTCCTATATTAGTCATGGACCGCTTTGCTTTATAGGGATGTTTTTTAGCATCAAACATAAAGTTAAACCATCCCCTCTTTATTTTTGTAACAGTACAGCTCTGATAACTAACGGTTGACAGCAATATTAATATTTTAGATTATGCTAATTTATAATTGCTAGATTCATAGATGGATAGATATATATCTATGTAAAGATAGATAAGGATGTCTATTGGGTTACTTTTGTTTCTTTAATATGCAATCAAGCAGAATTGGTTTGAGAACAAAGCTTTCTGCACTGCAATCAAAAAATGTTTTATTGCAAGTAAAATAAATTTGTGATTAAAATGTATTAATGTTAATCCCACACTTTTGCTTGCAAATACAACATTTTTTTTTGCGAATTGAAATGTTGTGCTTGCTGTTGAGATGAATATCGTGGGCGGGACCTACGCTAAAAGATGTAAGTCTCAGTCGGAATGACAGCTCGGCAACATCCAGAACGGAAGTTATATGTAAACAATAAAAATGAAACAATTTTTGATTGCATTGTGGAAAGTTTTGTTCTCAAACCTACAGTATTCTGTTTGATTGCATAGTAAAGAAACAAAAGTAACGCCATAGATGTCTGGATCATTGAACTGATGGACAGACTTTCTAGCCACACTTGAAATTGACCAATATTTGTCAAGCGGCTGGAGGTAATTTCTCACCCCAACGTTAACAGTTTTGCCAGAAAGTGATTTGCAGAAATCAAGTGGGAAAGGAAAAACGAAAATTCAAGCAAGGAAGTTAAAAAAAACCAGTATCTTATTTTGTGTATGCATGTTTGTGTGTGTGCTGGAGGGCATTAGGCACAGATATATTTTTTTCATTTCATTGCCTCACTTAATCTGATTCGTTTGGTGTGGACAGGCATGGATGTGGAGACCAGGCTTGGCTTTGAATGGACTCCTCTAATGTGTGCCGTCAGTGTGGCTAATTATGACCTGGCTAAACTGCTGCTGGACAGAGGGGCCAGTGCCAACTTCAGCAAAGGTCAGACCAATGCGGATCACTGTGTTTGACGGGGAGGGGAGTTATCTTCTCTAACCAGACCTCATTCTCACTTAGCTCATGGAGAAAATCTTGAAAAATTACACCTGGAAATCCTGAGATTAAAAATGACTTCCTCCAGAAACGGTACTTCTAGACGGTTGGCTTTTGTTTGAGTAAAGACAAGATCTCCATTGCTTTTATTTGTTGGCTTACTTTGTAGTTTAATGGCTTCTCACACTACTTCCAGGCTTTTCTTGGTACTTTCCCCAAACACAATGTCTTGTAAGCATTTAAGGAAATTCTTGTATTACTTGTACATTTGATACTTGAACAATACTTCTCTATATTATAATTTATTGGCTGTGAAAATACAGTGTTTACAGTAAATCTGTAAGGCTGTCTTAATAGCTGCATGTGTAACTCAACTTGGCTCACAGGAAAGGCACCATATATCACTACAAAAGTAAATAGACTGCACAGAAGTGACTCAAACTCATTTTATTTTGGATTGTTGGTTGATATCATGATATATGTGTAGACTTCACTGATCTCTCTGTAATCCCTCACCCACCACTTTTCAGTGCAGATAGTTTGATTAGCCAATACCATTACATCGGTGCCCTCCAGGTCTGGATATCAAACAGCCATACTTAATTCTCCTGACGGTCCCTGTTGCGTTTGTCTCGAGCTATCCTTCCCTGCGACACCTTTTTTCAATTTCCTCACCTGCTACAGCCAAAGACCAGGGGACCAATCGGTCCTTTGCACCAATACGCTTCATCTGACTTTACTTAATGGCGATGACGCCAAAGAAGAACTCTTGCAGAAACACACGGCTGATCCTTTGAGTTGTTTTCAGTTCATGCACACTGCACCGTCATCCCAAAGCAAGAGAAATTGAAGGCATCTGTTGGCTCGAGGTCAGACCGGGTAAAATAAGCATGGGGGGAAGAACTCTTCCATGTTAAGAAGTCTGCAGTTATATACACATACAACCATGAATCCTGTAGGGAAAATGCAGTTACAGATCCCCGGAAACTTTGAATGTTTTGTCGTTGGAGAAGAGTTCGTTCAGTAATGCACAACGTTTAATCTGTAGAGGGCTGACAACAAGAACAAGTTTGATTTGATCAATGGTCACTCTACGGTCAAAGGAATATTGTCAGGAAACTGTAATTCAGATTTTTTTTAATTCTGATGTTGTTAATATTGCAATTGAAGCTCATTCTACTGTTACAGTTACTGTCTATTCAAATCAGCAGTGACAACAAGAGATTAAATGGCTGGTAGTCTGGAGAAGTAGTGTCACTGATTCTATAACCGGAGATTGTTGGGCAGAAGGCTTGCTGCGGTAGTCGGTGTTACCGCTCTTAAACGGTAGTCGGGCACACACTGATTACATTACGTACCCACCGCCCCCACCGTTGTCTTGCTTTTTTTTTACTGGACTAAAACCCATTTAGTTTATTTTTGCGCATCAGTGCCGTTTTATTAATAGATAGTCGGATGACGGATGCTACAAACTGGCAGTAAAGTGAAGACTCTTAACTTGTCTAATATAAGTTTTAGTTTAGTAACGTTTAGATAACAGTGGTGAAAGTAAACTTCTGATCAATTAAGTCTCTTTATCTGCATTCCTGTCACTGTTCCTGCCGTAGTTACAATACTTTATTTGAAACCGCTGCATTTTTAATTTCCCCGGGGATCCACCAGAAAAAGCCTCCTGTAGCCCCTGGACGTCCCCAGACCCAAGTTTGGAACCACAGCACCGGTCATGCTGTTGATATCTGATGTCAACTAATTCTCAGTACAGAATGTCGTTAAACTGCATGTGACTGATTTCACATGGTCTCGGCATCTGCTGCTTGAGGCAGGTGAAGGAAATAATTAAACAGAGGGATGACGTGCGGTCACATCCTGATGGCGTCTGTCAAAGCAGCGAGGCCGAGCGAAGGAATGCACGAGTGATTGATAACGGTCACCGTGCTGCTGTCATAACCCCCCACCAATTCTCAGGCCACAGATTTATTTACTCCAGTTCTCTGTAGACGCAAACCAGGCAGTCTGGTTTACAACCACAAACACACACATAGTATAAACACACACACACACTTGCACATAGAGCCAAACATGCACAGCCACAAAGACACAGGAACCCACATGCAGATGTAGAGGCACCAGGTATGCATGCACACAGACACACACACACAGGAAAACACACAAACACACACTTAGATACTGTGATACACACAGGTTGACGACTCGGCGGAACAAAACAGGAATTGAGTGCATTGCCATGGGTCTCAGACCGGCCTTATCAGGATAAGATAAGGAAACAACTCCTGAAGTCACCCGGTCCCATAAAGGACGCCACAGTTCCTGATGCCAGATAAACCGCTATCCATCTCCATCACCGGGTCATCGCCCATCGCCATCGTCTTTTCCTTATTACAGCATGATGTATGACTTCATTGTGATGGGAAAAAAAGTACTCCTTTTCCCTCCCATTAAGGATATGCTAAATAGTAGGGCTAAACATTTTAGCTTTAAAAACAGCTCATAAAATCGTGACCCAAGTCACTAAGACTGAACACAAACCTTCAAAATAAAAGAGTGGCTTCTGTTGACAATCTTTTTGACATCAAACTCTTAAAAATGTATCTTGTATTGTAACCTGTAATCACATACTGCCTCTGCTACATGGCCGCTGCAAAGACATACAAGCTACATTCAAACATAAAAACATCCTTTTTCAACCTCACATTGTCTGACTCTACATAAAGATTCTTATAGATTCTTACCAGCTACAAAATAGCTGCCCTCTTGGCCATCACCGGACGTATAACTGCACCATCAAAAGGATGAGGATGTGTCAGCCAGAATAAACAATAACCTAACTTCCACATACAGGTGGATTTGGATGGCAGCCACAATGTCTGTGTCTGTAGTTATTCCTGTCCAAGGGCCAAACTGTTCTTCTGTCTTTAAAACTCTTCATAGCATCTTGAGTTGGTGCTGGCCTGTTAGCTTTTTTCGTGAAGTATTTTTCAAAATGTAATCTTAAAATTGTGTTGATGCATGCGTTCTTGTCCACAGATCATTGGACGGTGCTCATGGCCAGCTGCACAGCATCTGCCAGTGAGGACAAAATTGCTCGCTGTGTGGAGATCCTGCTATCCAGAAATGCTGATCCCAACATGGTGGACAGGTGAGGGAGGGAGAGAGGGGGGGGTTACAGATATGTTTCACGTCAAAATGTTTATAGGATTTTCAGCCCAGTGCGCACTATCACACCCCTATTGATGTAGGCCAAATAACAGAACAGGGGAGGAAAAAAGAACAGAGGCGCTAGATCAAATTTCCTTTGATGGTTCTCGTTATGTTTAGCTGCCATGTGGTAGCATTATGCACCGCAGCGCTCCATACAGTGTGTGTATATTTGGGTGTTTTGTTTGGAATGTCCTGTTATGGCATGTGCATGTACAGACGGGTATCAGACAGGCAGACAAACAAACACAGGGGGGGCGGGCAGCAGGATTTTAGAAGCTTTTTTACAAGCTTGGATGCAATCCAGTAAGCATGGTTTTGGTAATTTGTAGGTCAAAAGCGACCCAGGTGTCGAGGTTACAGAGCCAGGCAAAATTTGGTTCAAATTCCTTAGGCATACATTAGGGCTATCAAAGTTAACATGTAAATTTGTTTTAACACCACTAATTTCTTTAATGCATTAACGCAATTTAAGATTTTTAGGTTGTAGCGGGCTCAGTTTAAAAGCTAGAGTGAAGATACTGGTGTCCTATGAAACTAGAAAACCTAATGAATCCACTGGCCAACCATGTCCTACTAGTATACACGAACATTGTTTGTTGTTGTTTGTCATGCTAGCTTGTCGTGGAGGAGGCGGCTAAATTACGCTCCAAACTGTCCATTGACCTCTGACCTCAAGATATGTGAATGAAAATGGGTTCTATGGGTACCCACGAGTCTCCCATTTACAGACATGCCCACTTTATGATAATCACATGCAGTTTTGGGGCAAGTCATAGTCAAGTCAGCACACTGACACACTGACAGCTGTTGTTGCCTGTTGGGCTGCAGTTTGCCATGTTATGATTTGAGCATACCAAACACTGGCTCTAGAGAGGGACATTCACGTTTTCACGTCGGCCACCGTAGTTCTCCCACACGCTTCGCACACAGGAGAAGTTTCAGTTGGTTGCAATCTGCAACCTCACCGCTAGATGCTGCCAGATCCTACACACTGCACCTTTAACCGGTGGGAAAATGTCCTCACCGTGGCATCGCTATAGTTAGGTTACCTAACCTAGAGGTTTTTATCAAATATTATTTCACTATATAAATTGGGACTTGCAAGTTTAGGCTCCATGAGCCGTTGCAGCCAGCGATTTTATAAAATCTGTTTCCCTGCTCCGGTGAGGAACATGAAAAATTCCATCTCGTGGAAAAGAATGAAAGGAGGTCACTCTTGAAGCACTTTTACTGTTACCATCTGTGGATTTTTACCGTATCAAAGGGAGGATGCAGCCCCCCAGTGGCTTTCTTGTTTAGCTTCCCCTAATCCCCTGCCACTCTGTCACTGCCAGTATGCCATTACATGCACGCCACACAGCCTGAAATGACACGAATGGACACGCTGTAGCGTTGGGAAATTGATCGGTTCCTTCCCAGACAAAATATTTGAAGCAAGGTAACAAGACGCAGGAGGATGCAGATGAGGGGAGGCGGTGAGGAGGAGGGGCCAACAGCCCCTAAACATCAAGAGCAAAAGAGGAATATGAGGTTCATGTGGGTGCAGAGGATAAACCTCCTCCTCCTCCTCATCGCCTCTTACGTCTGAATATCAAACCAGTGATCAACACCAGCTGCTCATCCCTCCGTTGTAGTGTAAACAGGCATTCTCTGTCATCTCTCAAAGTCCTGCAGGAGCACGATGTGGGGTCCATTGCCTCCATGTGTCCCATTTTTTTCACCTTCACTGAACTGATGTGTGTCGACCATAGTTGCATTGTGCGCATACAGTAGATGAATGTGCGTGTGGTTGTTCCAAGACGTTTGCGTGGCTTTTATACTACTACAGAATACATTTATATTACTTTTCCTCTCAGCTTCAAAGTTGACTTCCAACAGGAGTTGGATCAACCAATCCTACTGGATACTGCATGGTGCGTTGCTGCGATTTGGGAGGCGTTTGTGAATCTCTGCAACATGTGCTTACTAGCGAGCTCATCTGGATGGCTGGGGCAAAACGCCACTTCAGTTGCCAACATGCACACGCATAGTTTTGATGTCGTCGGCTGTAAAAGGTTCTATAGTTCTACTAATTTTGGCAACAGCATCCATGTGCGAAATAACCACTGTGCTATTCATTAGGCAACAATGATTAGGTAGATTATCATTTATTGTATATTATATTGGACATTAGTTAGTAGTTGTAGAAAAGTTGTCACTGCACAAGAAAAAAACAAGATCATCACCAGCATGGAACCAGCCGGTAACATGCTGTCCATGCAAACTTTGCTCATTATTATTATTTTGTCACTCAAGCCTGCACATAAATGTAGTCATTGTGAATTTCATAGGATTCACTTTGTGGAAGCCATTTTTAGATGGAGGGAGACGGGCGCCGGTCTGTATGAGTGCCGCAGAGCCGGTTGAGGATCGGAAAAGGTTCACTTTGGGGGCATTACGGGACCAGGCGTTATCAATCCACTTGACGAGGGTGGCTTCAACCACAGCTGCTGTCCCCATGTGCATTTGTTTTTCATTCAGAAAATGACTTTATGTTTCCCGTCATAATATCAATGTGCACGCAGCATCAGCCTCAGGTATCCAGCCGGAAAGCAGACGGTCCGCGCGGCAAAGTATCAAGAGAGTAAAGTAAAAATCAAAACAAAAATTAAATCAATGTTAGTCTAACATAGTTTTGAAATGTTTTGTTGTCATGTATGAAAAGTCCCAAAATGAACACTGTAAGCAGACTACTTGATTACTATAAGCAAATTATTTGAATGGCATTTGTATAGGAATGATTCTGTCCCAAGCTTTTTGATCCATCCCAAGGGGTTGATCACTGTAACCACGATCACTATAAACGGTTTCCACTGT
>CAKAOI010049384.1:0-17519 GCA_916701655.1 Sebastiscus albofasciatus
TTCTTCAGTAGTTTCACTACACAGTCGTGCATGATGGCCTCTGTCAGCATCTTCAGCTTGAAGAGCTCGCCAATGAACTTTATGTTACCCAGTGAACGGCGACGGGCCTGGTCTCTGGACTCCTGCAGCTCCACCCTCAAGCGCTCACACTCCTCTTCCTGAGGGCAGATACAGTTTAGTCTAAACAACAAAATAATTCTGTGGTCTTTTTCAACAGTGACAGTAAAAGATCACATTTCTTACTTCTTTGGCTGCCCATATTTCACTTTGCTTTTTCTCAAAGATTTCATCATCATCCGGGTCCTTCTCAAACTCTTTCTGGCAGCGGTTGAGCAGCAGTTTGCGGAAGTTCACGGTAACTCCTGGCTTATCTGAGGTGGGGACTTTCAACTGAAGGAGAAAACATTGAGTATAATTAAACATGTTACTGAATATACATTTTTCATCTCGCTGATAATCATATGGGTTAAAAGCTTGATTATAAAAACCTTGAACAGAAAATGAAGAGTGATTAAAGTGTGCTTCATCAGGTCCATCATGAACATTCAGTGGCCCAGACACGTGGCACAAAACAGAAGTCATCATTGGAGTAAATGATAAGATCTGGATAAAATCACATGACTTACCCCGATAAGGCAGCGGCACATGTTGGCGTAGACCACAGAGGAGTTGGGCTCTGAGATGGCCTTCTCAAAGATGAGCTCAACGGTTCCATTCAGCCTCTCCTCCGTGTCTATCGTCAGATCAATCACTTGTTTCATCAGCTCCTGAAACTTCTGACGGGTCAGCTTGTTGACGATACTCTGCATACGCTTGAACAGCTCTTGAGTCTTGACCTGTTCGGGATCGTCGTCTTCGTCTTCCTCCGCGCCGTGGCTTTCAGTGGACTTCTCCTTCTTCTCAGCCTTGTTGAGCTGCACGTCGTCACTGAGGGACATGGTGCTGATGATTTTCCTGGGCTCTTTCCTCTGACCCTGCTGGGAGCGACGTGGCCCAGGTGGCTAAAAGGAAGGGAAGGCAAGCGTCATCAACATGATGTGGTGTCACTATCTCCAAAAGTCGCTAAATCTAGTGAGAAAGTCGCCAAGTCGGCAACACTGACAGTCTATCCGTTCAGGTCTCTCTCCAAAGTCACTCCCCAAAATTATCATCAAGAACATATTATAATGAACGTGAACAACGAACATGGCTATTGTTAGTACTCACAGCTGTCAGGTTAGCAGGCAGTGGAAGACTCCAGTTGTGGCCCGTACAGGTCTATTACAGTCCTGCGAAAGCCACAGATACCAGTTATCGTTGTTGAAAAATTACATTAATAAACACTCATCTGCTGACAAATACAGTATTATAAGATAAGTTAAGATGAACCTTTATTAATCCCCGGGGGGAAATTCAGGTACCAAAGCAGCAAAGCGCAGATACAGGGGTACAGGTGTACAAAAAGATTATAAAACAATAAATAGAAATACAGAATATACATAGTGAATGAACATAGTGAATGGACATAGTGAATGGACATAGCGTGTACCGTCCGTCAATAAAAATGTAGTGTACAATAAATAGATGTAATATGTGCAGTCTATAAAATGGTATATGGGATGTAGTGTAAAGTAAGTTTAAAGTGCACCAGTGGTTAGGAGAGGTGGTTGCAGGTAGTCCAGATAGTGCAGTTTTCATGTGGGGGTCAGCCTTGGTAATGTATTATAAAACATTTATTAAATGTGTACATACTGCTTAGAAGTGCTAAATGAGGGGGGCTAAAGACATTGGTTATTATCTAATACTGTAAGAAGATGTCATTTTAAAACCTTTAATATTTTTTACTATATATTATATTATTTTAATATTAATTTACTTCATATTTCATTTACATGGAGCATATTGCTAAATAAATGTGTTTCATTGAAACATAACAGTGCTGATTGTATCAGGAGCATCAGGCAAATACTGAATGGGGGAAATGATGAGCTGATTAATCAATGCACTATTTTAATATTTATGTAATTCACCAGCTGTATCTCACCGTGAGACAGCACCTTTCCTTTCCAGGGAAATTAAAGTGAAACTTAAGTCTGCTGTCTTCTGCTGCACAAACACTAGAGATAAGTTTTACTTCCTGATAAACTGATATCGATTGTTTTTTTTAGGAGAACCTTTCTTTTAGGTGATAAAATATGTTTTGCTGTCAGTCAACAAAAGTAAATTAATTTACTCCTGTAGCTGGTAACGTTTAACTACTACTGTCTATATCTCCACGACTGTAAATAATACGCTGACTATGTATAAGTACCTCAAAAAAAACCCACTTCAAAACACCCAAATTATCCCTTTAATGACCGGAAGTATGGCTTTACAAGTTATATAAATATGGCAAAAAAAGACTTACACAAATTGAGTTGCAACGGCAGACGGATGCTGTTCCTGGATGCTGCCTGCTCGACCAAGACCTGGATGGAGGATGGTGTTTCTCTCTTGGATGGTTTTGCGCATGTGTGATACCTCCTGCAGATATGACGCGCGTCTTAGCCTCCTTCAACAGGCCTTGGTCGAGCAGGAACTTCAGGAACAGCATCCGTCTCTGTTTTGTGTAAGTCTTTTTTTGCCATACTTATATAGCTTTTAAAGCCATACTTCCAGTAATTAAAGGGCTAATTTGGGTGTTTTGAAGTGTTTTTTTTAGGTACTTATACCTCAAACACCACCTGTTCATCAAGGCTTACGATCTCAGCTGACTCTTCCTACACATTACTCTTTTAATAGCTATAGTTTCTCCTCTGTGTTATTATTTAGCATGATTTTGTGTGCCCCCTTTATAAAGCGTCCTTGGGTATCTGAAAGGCGCTATATAAGTCCAATTTGTTATTATTATTATTATAGTCGGTGTATTACCTGCAGTAGATGACAGTGTGGAGAAACAGACAGTGTTAAACGTTACCAGCTACAGGAGTAAAGTTATATACTGTTGTTAACTGGCAGCAAAACATATTTTAGCACCTAAAAGAAAGGTTCACCTAAAAAAACACTCGATATCAGTTTATCAGGAAGTAAAACTTATCTCTAGTGTTTGTGCAGCAGAAGACAGCAGACATAAGTTTCACTTTCATTTCCCTGGAAAGGTGCTGTCTCACGGTGAGATACAGCTGGTGAAAAGATTCAGCATTGTTTTGATTGGTAAATTACATAAATATTAAGCTGATTAATGAGTAGTGCATTGATTCTATCTGCTCATCATTTCCCCCATTCATTATTTGCCTGGTGCTCCTGATACAATCAGCACTGTTATGTTTCAATGAAACACATTTATTTAGCAATATGCTCCATGTAAATGAAATATGAAGTAAAAAAAAAATATTAAAGGCCCTATATTTAGCACTTCTAAGCAGTATGTACACATTTAATAAATGTTTTATAATACATTACCAAGGCTGGTCCCCACATGAAAACTGCACTATCTGGACTACCTGCAACCACCTCTCCTAACCACTGGTGCACTTTAAACTTACTTTACACTACATCCCATATACCATTTTATAGACTGCACATATTACATCTATTTATTATACACTACATTTTTTTATTGACGGACGGTACACGCTATGTCCATTCACTATGTTCATTCACTATGTATATTCTGTATTTCTATTTATTGTTTTATAATCTTTTTGTACACCTATACCTCTGTATCTGCATTTTGCTGCTTTGACACCTGAATTTCCCCCCGGGGATTAATAAAGGTTCATCTTAACTTATCTTATAATACTGTATTTGTCAGCAGATGAGTGTTTATTATTGTAATTTGTCAACAACGATAACTCATCCTGTGAAGTATCCATAACTTATGTATAAACAGATAATGCATGACAATAAAACACAGTTGTAATTTTATAAAAATGTATTTGTCTACATAAGAGAAGTTATAATTGTTGAAAATACTGTACATTAAAGCTGGAGTTGGTAATCAATACATCCTGATAGCAATCAATAAATCAAATGCTCTGACAAAACAGAGAAAAAAATCTATCTGTGGCTTTCGCAGGACTGTAATAGACCTGTACGGGCCACAACTGGAGTCTTCCACTGCCTGCTAACCTGACAGCTGTGAGTACTAACAATAGCCATGTTCGTTGTTCACGTTCATTATAATATGTTCTTGATGATAACTTTGGGGAGTGACTTTGGAGAGAGACCTGAACGGATAGACTGTCAGTGTTGCCGACTTGGCGACTTTCTCACCAGATTTAGGGACTTTTGGAGATAGTGACACCACATCATGTTGATGACGCTTGCCTTCCCTTCCTTTTAGCCACCTGGGCCACGTCGCTCCCAGCAGGGTCAGAGGAAAGAGCCCAGGAAAATCATCAGCACCATGTCCCTCAGTGACGACGTGCAGCTCAACAAGGCTGAGAAGGCCTGGAAGCCCGCGGCCAAGAAGTCCACTGAAAGCCACGGCACGGAGGAAGACGAAGGCAACGATCCCGAACTGGTCAAGACTCAAGAGCTGTTCAAGCGTATGCAGAGTATCGTCGACAAGCTGACCCGTCAGACGTTTCAGGACCTGGTGAAACAAGTGATTGATCTGACAATAGACACGGAGGAGAGGCTGAATGGAACCGTTGAGCTCATCTTTGAGAAGGCCATCTCAGAGCCCAACTCTGTGGCCTACGCCAACATGTGCCGCTGCCTTATGGGGGTAAGTCATGTGATTTTATCCAGACCTCATCATTTACTCCAATGATGACTTCTGTTTTGTGCCACATGTCTGGGCCACTGAATGTTCATGATGGACCTGATGAAGCACACTTTAATCACTCTTCATTTTCTGTTTAACGTTTTTATAGTCAAGCTTTTAACCCATATGATTATCAGCGAGATGAAAAATATACATTCAATACAAATGTTTCATTATACTCAATGTGTTCTCCTTCAGTTGAAAGTCCCCACCTCAGATAAGCCAGGAGTTACCGTGAACTTCCGCAAACTGCTGCTCAGCCGCTGCCAGAAAGAGTTTGAGAAGGACCCGGATGATGATGAAATCTTTGAGAAAAAGCAAAAAGAAATAGAGGCTGCCAAAGAAGTAAGAAATGTGATCTTTTACTGTCACTGTTGAAAAAGACCAGAGTTTTTTTGTTGTTTAGACTAAACTGTATCTGCCCTCAGGGAGAGGAGCGTGAGCGTTTGAGGGTGGAGCTGCAGGATTCCAGAGACCAGGCCCGTCGCCGTTCACTGGGTAACATAAAGTTCATTGGTGAGCTCTTCAAGCTGAAGATGCTGACAGAGGCCATCATGCACGACTGTGTAGTGAAACTACTGAAGAATCATGATGAAGAGTCACTGGAGTGTCTCTGCAGGCTGCTCTCCACAATTGGTAAAGACCTGGACTTTGAGAAGGCCAAGGTAAGTAAAGCATGAACACAAACATTTACAAGAATGACTTTTATTTGTAGCCATGACTCATAAAAGCCATTTTTTTCTTTGTCCCCATCAGCCTCGCATGGATCAGTACTTCAACCAGATGGACAAGATCATCAAAGAGAGAAAGACCTCATCCAGAATCCGCTTCATGCTACAAGACGTCTTGGACCTCAGAAAGGTAAATATTAATGAATCCATAACCAGATACTGCAATAACAAGCATTTATGATGGTGACTAAAGCTAAGAAATAATCCTGAATGAGCAAAATAGTTTTATACTGTGTGTGAAGTAATCCACGGGGATTATGAGTCTCATAGGAACCATGAATGTCGACAGGTGTTGGAGCAGTTACAGACTTGTTTTATAACCATCTTCCATCTCTGATCAACAGTGTAACTGGGTGTCTCGTAGAGGAGACCAGGGTCCTAAAACAATCGAACAGATCCACAAGGATGCAGAGATGGAGGAGCACAGGGAACACATCAAAGTCCAGCAGCAGCTTCTGAACAAGAAAGAGGGAGGCGGTGGAGGAGGTGGAGGAGGAGGAGGAGGCGGCGGCGGAGGAGGCGGCAGGATGGGAGGGAACATGGGGGGCCGAGGCTCCCACACACCAGGAGGTGGCCGGACTAGCCAGCCTCAGGATGAGGGATGGAACACGGTGCCCATCTCCAAGAACAGACCCATCGACACCACCCGCCTTAGCAAGATCACAAAGGTAACATCCTAGTCTAACATGGAAGTTTTCACTACATTTATTGTCCCCAGTTTCAGGTTTTCACTCTGTTTATCTCAAGGCTTTGGCGCTTGTTATTATAGCTAAATATAGTATTTGAAGTCTAGAAGTTTTGTTTGGGTGCACGGTAAGAAATCGCTCCAGTCTTGCACACTTATTCTGCTAAATCACAAGCCTTTAGAATTAAACTGTCTTCAGTTTAACCCGATGGTTTGTGACTTACGTAAATGTGTATGTAACTTGTTTGTCAATGTAACTTTTGTGTTTCCCTTCAGCCTGGTTCTCTGGACTTCAACAATCAACTGTTGGCTCCAGGGGGAAAAGGCATGTGGGGCAGCTGGGGCAAAGGCAGCAGTGGAGGAACTGGAGCGAAACCAGCAACCGGAGAGCCGGGTAAAACACCTTCTTCAAAGAGACAGTGTGGTTTTAAGCTGTTTTTAGTGGTTGGAGTGTTAATCTATCCTTGTCCTCTTTTAGATCCTGGTCGTCCAGCCACCAGCACCCTCAACCGCTTCTCGGCCCTGCAACAGTCTGGTTCGTTGGTGTCTTCAGCTGACTCTGACCGCAGAGCTCCTCAGAGGTATTCAGCAGCTGCAGATATTTTCTCTTCAAGTGAAATATGTTGTCCTCTTGTTTTTTCTATTGTCGTTTTTACCTCCTTCACTGTTTAATGACCTGGAAGAGTTTTTCTTATAGACATTTCAAGGTTCAGATGTTTGAACATGCAACCTGATAGCGACCAAATTAAGATATTTGATGGCACATTGTGACAAATGTGAACCTTTTGTATCACTTGCAACCTATAGGTCAAGCTCCAGCCGTGAGCGTGCTGGCGAACGAGAAAGGGGCGATCGCGACAGGGATCGCTTTGACCGATTCGATCGCAGCGAGGGACGGGAAGGTCGCGACGACAGGAGTAACCGCAACCAAATCACCAAGAGAAGCTTCAGCAGAGAGTCACAAGAGCGCGGCGGGAGGACCGGAGACCTCCGGGCCTTGACTGAGCCTGTGCGCCGCGTGGCCAGCATGACCGAGAGCAGGGACCGAGGAAGCAGGGACCGGGGAAGCAGGGACCGGGGAAGCAGGGACCGAGGAAGCAGAGACAGAGGAAGCAGAGACAGAGGAAGCAGGGACCAAGGAAGCAGAGATCGAGGAAGTGAGGACAGGGCCCCAAGCAAAGATCTCCCAGGTGAAAAACCCACTGAGCAAAAGTGCAGATTTGAAATAGATAAAATGGTAGAACTATGTCCTGGAGGAAAGGCTGTGCACACACAGAGATTGGAATAATATTAAACTCTTATTTTCATTTTTTTCTCAGCAGTTAAGTGTGAGAGCGCCCCCACTCCTCCTCCCTCTCTTCCAAAACCAGCCTTGAGTGAAGAGGAGTTGGAGAAGAAGTCGAACGCCATCATTGAAGAATACCTCCACATTAATGACTTGAAGGTACAAACATGACGCCATGCAACAAAGTGTATTTTACTTAAATGTATGCATATTATCAGGCTTAACCAGCAAATGCTTGGAATACGAAACCCCTCTGAACGTCTTGTGTGTCTTCTGCTGCTTCTGTAGGAGGCGTTGCAGTGTGTGACAGAACTCAACAGTGCCTCACTGCTCTACGTGTTTGTGCGGAACGGCGTGGAGTCGACGCTTGAGCGCAGCACCGTGGCTAGAGAGCACATGGGCCTGTTGCTGCACCAGCTCATAAAGGCAGAGGTATTGCCCACAGAGCAGTACTACAAAGGGTGAGCTTTAACAGGAAAAACATCACACCGTGTTTCAAATGTTTGAGAAGTTGTTTGCCTCTAGTGCTTCCTTATTTACTCTCGCCAGACTGATTATTTGAGAACTAATTTATGTTTAAAGTGAGATTGATTGCTGTGTGCTTTTTGGTACCCTAGGCTAGAAGAGACCCTGGAGGCTGCGGAAGACACGGCCATAGATATACCTCACATCTGGCTCTACCTGGCTGAACTCATAATCCCCATGCTCCATGAGGGAGGCATCCCTATGGGACAGCTCTTCAGGTGAGCCACAGTGCTGGAAGTCAGCAAAAATCATTAAATCAAATAAGTCTAAGCAAGCTTAGTTCCCGTAGATTGAGATCTGTCAAACGTATACATCTGACTCGTAGCTCTTTTCATAAAGAGCATTGGATCCTCTATTTTTTGCATAGATTGTAATTTATTTAAGTCAACAAGATGTAAAGCAACATTTTCAGGGTGTTTGGCAGCGCTCTGTGTTGCAATAAGACACATTTTACACATGCAGCTCAAAAACATCAAACCAAAATGAGTGAGTCGGATAACCGGGACACCTTTGTCAGCTTCTCTCAAGTGTTACAGAGGCGTCTGTAGGTGTCATTCCCCTTTCTTCACTTTTCCTTTGACAACAAATCTTTTTTTGCCTCGAGTGTATTTGGTTTTACTAATAATGGTAATAAATAAAACAACTATATAATAATTTAGTTCAAAGAAAGAAAGTGGAAAGCATAATTCAGTGTGTGTGTGTGTGTGTGTGTGTGTGTGTGTGTGTGTGTGTGTGTGTGTGTGTGTGTGTGTGTGTGTGTGTGTGTGTGTGTGTGTGTGTGTGTCTTCAGGGAGATCTCCAAGCCTCTCGTGCCTCTGGGGCAGGCTGGCGTGCTGCTGGTACAGATCCTCAAGTTGCTCTGCAAAGAAATGGTATGTCCTACATAAATCCACCTCAAACTGTAACATCTGTTTCATTACATCCTTTTGTAAATGAACAAAATCTTAATACTTAATGCAGTTTGACATTTAAGACTCGCTGTTTTGTTTCCCCCCTGTCAGACCTCTAAGAAGGTCGGGGCCATGTGGACAGAGGGTGGGCTGAATTGGAGTGATTTCCTACCCGAGGATGAAGACGTCAACAAGTTTGTCACTGAGCAGGTCTGTAGGCTACAGTAGTACAAGACAGTGAAACACAAACTACTGAAAACAACCACTCAGGCTGTGTTGGGGGTGTGAGGAGAGAGATTTTAAGCTCTCGTACAGAGAAGACACACTCCATAATGAAATACCTTCATACAATCTCATAGACACATAATGTCTAGAGTATCTATTATGTAAGGTATAATGTACAGCGAGTCGGTCATTGTTGTAAAAAAAAAAACCCGACAGGGCGACGCCGCGGAGGGGTCTTGCATCGCCCTGTCGGAGTTTCTTTCACAACGATGATTTGCTACTTGTACATTATCCCGCTTATTACATGGCTAATTACTGAAGAAATCAGTAATTTTACCAAAAAAACAGTCCGCCAGAGTCCAACATCACAACTTTGCCCATAGCAACGGTTTGTTATACATAGCAACATAGCAAGAAATAACAGACCGTAAAACGCCGTGATTGACCAATCAGAATCGAGTATTCAACAAAGCCGTGTAATAAATAGAAATAAAGATATTTTATTGCTGAAACAAATGCAGACCTAATGCCAATACCCACTTGTCCCTCATGCCTTGTGTCATGTTTGGTTGTTTAATCAACTTAGAAGTTGATTACTTACAAGAGTATCTTTACATTTCTTTGTTACGTAATTTAGAAAGTGGAGTTCACCACAGGAGAGGAGACGGAGTCAAAGGAAGGGGATGAGAAGAAGGTCCTCACTGGAGAGGAGCTCAGCAAACAGCTGGACAGACTCATCCAGGACAAAGCCAACAACCAGCGCATCAGAGACTGGGCTGAGGTGAGTTAAACGTACTGGTGATGTAGCTCATGTTTTACTTAAGACTTTAATAATCCATGTGGGTTTTTTTATTCAATATAAAAGTTGCACTTATGTTTCCTCTGTTCAACTTTCTTTTTTCAGGCTAACTTGGACGAGCAGCAAACTGCTTCCAACCAGTTCGTACGAGCACTGATGACGTCAGTGTGTCAGTCTGCCATCATATGTAAGTATGACCAACGCAGCATGTAAAAGAAACGGCTGTTTGTTTTTGGCTGAAATGATCCTATGTCTTTGTCTGTTAGACACCACTGTTAGTTTTCCATCTCACAGCGGCGGCATGAATTCTCCATGTTTAAAATGTTTCAGTATTACTGATATATCGATGTTCTGATTGTTGAAACGCAAATCACAATATGTGATTTAGTTTAGCAGCCCAGTAAAGTAAATATTTTTCATGGCATACAAGAAGTTTGATAAGTTTGTCTCTCCTTGTTTCAGGTGACAACCCGTACAGGGTAGATGCACGGCAGATCGGCCAGAGAGCCAGTCTGCTGCAGAGATACCTGTCTGATGAGCAGAAGGAGCTGCAGGCCCTCTACGCCCTCCAGGCTCTGATGGTGCACATGGAGCAGCCAGCAAGTGAGTATTCATCCACCTGTAGTGTCATCAGTAACAAATACCAAACTGTAACCCTGTAAAAAAATATGCTTAAGTTGTTTGAGCTCATACCTTTCAGGTTTTGACTGTTATTGAGGTTAATTCAATATGCAAATATTGCCATCATTGAGCCCATAGTTTGAGGTAGTATTAAAAATCAAACTATGAAGCGAGGAACCTCTGTCAGACTGTGTGTTATTTGCATATCTCGAGAACTGCTCATCCGATCTACTTCACTTGGAGGGTGTATTGCTGGGGACCCAGGGGAGTGCTTTTTCGAATTTAGTGCAATTTGGACACGCAACACGTTTCATTTTAATTAACTTGTGTGAAATTGATGTAGTACATAAAGAAATCCCACAATTTAACAAAAATGTAGCATCTTTGGCATGAACACTACTATCTGCCCACAATCCCACAATCCCACAATACAATGCTTCGCATTTGATGGATATAACACCTCACCTGTACAAAATAATGTGATGTGACGAGGGAAAAGTTTAAATTTTATGATGCCAATGAAAACGGGACAAACGACAGCCTCAAAAATGTTACAGTAACACCAACACCAATCTTTTTTTCTCCCTCTGTAGCCAACTGTTTTTCTTTACCAATGCCAGATCAGTATTGACCTCTGTATCCTGTCTCTACAGACCTCCTGCGGATGTTCTTTGACGCCTTGTACGACGAGGACGTTATTAAAGAGGAGGCCTTCTACAAATGGGAAACCAGCAAAGACCCTGCGGAGCAAACAGGCAAAGGTGTGGCCTTGAAATCAGTCACCGCCTTCTTCACCTGGCTCCGCGAGGCTGAGGAGGAGTCTGACAAGGAGTAAAAGACTGAACTGAAAGCTGCCGCCCCCCTTTGGCAAGGCGGGGGCTCTGCAGGCGGCTGCAGAGAGTCATGGACAATATTGCCAGAGAGGCAGACTCAAATCAATCCTCAATGAGGATAAATCTTTATTATTTTTTTCTTTTCTTTGAGGGATGGACTCAGAAAACAATCATTTCTCTCTACCCTCCCTCTCTTGCTTCCTCATTATTTCCCCACCTGCTTGTCACAGCAAGTGTCCTCATCAAATAAACTTGAAAACTGATTCAGCAGGATTGCTTGTTAACGAGGTGTGAAGTATCCCACATCACTACGAAACTCTTTTTCTCACAATAATACAAACCAACAGGCTGCTTTTTTATGGTTCTAGATAATTCTAATGCCTAACATCCTATCTGATCTGCAAGAATAAACAGCAGGGCGTGTGGTGTAGTGTTTTGCCTGGTGTTGCAGATACAGTCAGCACTGTTATGTTGCTGATAATGTTTACTTATTGGTGATTGGTGATTATTAGTGGTTCTAATTTGTTTTGAGTGTTTGTATATAAAAATGAACACAAACCAACAGACAGTGAATGTGGGGCTTGTTGGTAATCTTTTGTTTTATTTTCAATATGGCTGTTAACGTGATAATAAAGTTCGTTTTAATGCCTCTAATTTCTTTATCGTATTAACGCAATCGATCTTTCGGAGGTTGGCTCAGTTTTTAAGATAGAGTGCTGGCATCATATAAAACTAGAAAACCTAAGGAATCCATTGGTACCGACCATGTCATACTAGCTTGTCGTGAAGGAGGTTAAATAACACTCTGAACTTGTGCTAAATTTTGGCGAAGGGGTCCGTTGACCTCTGACCTCAAGATATGTGAATGAAAATGGGTAAACTTTAAAAAAAAACAACAACACAGAAATGATCCGAAAGCCTTTTCTACTTAAAGTGGAAACTTATTTCAGGAGCGTTCTGTAAATATATAATAATAATAATAAAATTTTTTTTTTTTTTTTCAGTTTTATTTTTCAGAAACGATAAATTGCTGATGTAATTGCAGTGTATCCTTTTCCAACAGAAACAGCAGTTGTCCAGATGCAGAGAGGTGCTTTAGATAATCCATTGATTATTAGTTGTATTGGAATTTTGTAAATATTTTTTTTGCTTTCTTTATTTAAGAAATTATTGCTTCTTTTGCATCGGAAACTGGAAAGATGAGGTAACGGAGCATTGCAAATAAAGGACTTATTAAGTTGCTGAACAGAGTTTTGCATAAGTCTGTCTGAAACATGTCGGATTCCCCAGAGATTTTATGGTTGTGTGGTTGTGGTTGAACAGAGACGCTCCAAATTGACTGACCTTATTAAGGGGACTGGTTATCAGCCATGATGTCACCAATCAACATTAAATGGTCAAGGTCATAAGAATTCAGTGTTTCTGTTATCAGTCTAATTCATTTCGTCACAGCGGGCCATCGACTCGACACACTCTCCGGTCTCATTACCTTTACATTAAAATAATTCCAATTACATGCAGTGAAATAGATTTTTAATTTTGGGAAAAATAGGTATCAAAGTGGGAGAGAAAAAGTTGGATTGGTGCCTCTGTAGGTTGTATCATGGCTGGAATAACAAAAAAATGGTCTACTTACCCTCCACTGACCCTTCATTTTCCCACTGTGAATGTATACGCTCGGTCGCCTTCATACACCATGTATGTGGGTGTGTCCTTTGCATATCTCAAGAACCGATCTTCCGATCGATTTCATACTTGGCAGGTGTATTGCTGGGGACCCAAAGTAGTGCTTTGTTGAATTTGGACACGAAACACCTTCAATATTCATAAACTTGGAAGCGAGCACTGCAGGCAGTTCACTTTAGCTGCTGGATGTAGGCTGCTAACGCAACATTACAACCAAACTTTTCGTCACTTCCCTGGAGCACGAGCGGATAGCATACAGGAACAGCGCCGCTCTGCCATTGCAACTCATTGTGTAAGTTTTTTGCCATATACTAATTTATAGTAAATAAGGTTTTTGCCATCGTTTGGCTAGCTTACTTTCGTTGCTCTGCACTGCGCTCATACTGCAGTTACCGTTGATAACGTAGTTCTGAATCGATATTCTGTTACAGTAATGCCTATTTCCCGCCTCAAATGTTTTCAGAAACATCTTGTAGTGCACTGTTTAGCTGTAAAATGAGAAGTTTGTGACCAGGCAACCATGTTGGAAATCTCTTGAAGGAATGCCAAGTACCGGTCACATGACCGGAGCACAGCCAATAGGAACGCTCTCTCACTGAAATGACCTGTGATTGGTCAAAGTCTGCCGTCACGGGTTAGATTTTTAGCCTGAAAACAGAGCCATGAGGAGGCGCAGAAGGTGAGTTATCTCTCAGAGCACTTGAATTACAATATTCTGAAAGATTATGTAATTTTTGCCCAATGATGCCAAAAAAGTTCTGCCTACTGAAGCATTAAAACTTAATAAAGTGGCATAATAACCACTTTTAACCTGGCTCAAAATCTGTTAAGACTGGGCCAGGCCGGTTTCATGGCACCCCACGACCAGCGGCTCTGTCATATCCCCGAAAACGTCGATGCAAATTTCCAAACAGGCGTTATTTGGATAAATTCAATTCAAAATTTTAAAAAAAATAACTTCAACTGAAATTTAAAAACGCGTTTTTCTGCTCTGTGGCACAAAAGAGAGGAACCGCAGTTATTTCAAGATGGTTACGGCTGTCAGTTGTGCCAACAACACAACATTAAATTTAAAAATAAAACATTATTAAAAATGTTAAAATTAAAAAAAAAATAAAATTTTAAAAAAAATATGAAAATAAATAAAAAATAAAAACAAAAATGGAAAAAAAAATTAAATAAAAAAATAACTTCAACTGGAATTGAAAAATGCGTTTTGATGCTCTGTGGCACAAAAGAGAGGAACTGCAGTTATTTCAAGATGGTTACAGCTGTCAGTTGTGCCAACAACACAACATTAAACTAAAAATTAAAAAATAATAATAAAAATAAATATAAAATTGAAAATTAAAAATGAATACATAAAAATGGAAAATAGAAAAAAATAATAATAAAAATAACTTCAACTGGAATTTAAAAACGTGTTTTGCTGCTCTGTGGCACAAAAGAGAGGAACTGCAGTTATTTCAAGATGGTTACGGTTACTTAAAAATAAAACATTATTAAAAAAAACAAAAACAAAACCCTCCTCAACTGGCCGGGCATCGGCCATGCTGCCTCAACACCAACTGGGCTCCTCCTCCATCTCCTCTCTCCTCCCTCCATTGATTGCCTCTGGATAGAAAAGTGCAAAAGCCCTGAGCTATCAACCAGGCTCCCAAATTTACAACTGTTTTCAGTTGATGTTAACTGTTCATCTGCACATACAGTCTATGGGGGGACAGACTTTAACACAACACCGGACGTCAGCGATATGAGATTTTCAGCCAGGCTAAAAGCTGTTAACATGTCACATTGTTAAGTTTTAATATGTTTCCATGCGAGAAAAATAGCCAGTTAAATTCCTGATATGTGGTCAGGTTAGTAAACATTCTCTCACGGAAGTTTAGTATGTTTTCAGATAGACCAGGGGTCAGCGACCTGCAGCCCCGGAGCCACATGTGGCTCTTTAGCCCCCCCTCCTGTGGATTTATAAAAATGGAAATGCATAACTGTTTTTTGTATACATTTTCATTTTTATTTATCATTGTTGTAGGTCTATGGTACGACGGTACGACGGAGTATTAGGGCCACATTGAGGAAAAAAAATAAATCTGAGATTTCGAGAATAAAGTCATAATATTAGAAGAATAAAGTCATAGGTTTACAAGAAAAAAGTCGTAACATTATGAGAATAAAGTCATAGGTTTACGATAAAAATGTCGTAATATTATGAGAATAAAGTCATAAGTTTGAGTGAAAAAAGTCCTAGTATTATGAGAATAAAGTCATAATGTTACGACTTTTTTCTCGTAATATTATAACTTTATTCGGGAAATCTCCTATTTTTTTTCCTCAATGTGGTCCTAGTACTTTGTCGTACTCGTGCGCAAATGTTTTGCGGCTCCAGACAGATTGTTTTTTTGGGGTTTTTTTGCCTAAAATGAATCTTTTGATAGTAAAGGTTGCTGACCCCTGAGATAGAGTGAAGATGTCTCTGTTCAGAGCATATTGTACACCACTGTATACAGCCCATTTGTGGTCAAACTATAAAAAAAAAGTGAGCTTACAGAGACTTCAGGTTGCATATAATGATGCAATGAGAATATTACTAAAAAAACAAGATGTTCCAGTGGAAGTGAAATGTTTGTGTCTGCAGGCATAAATACTTTTCAAACGGTCTTAAGAAAGCTCATGTACAAATTTATATGCCGGCTTAATCACTCTGAGAATGACATAATCTTGCGGTTGTCTAACATCAGATTTAGCACTACACGGTACCAATCTGAACAGTGGAGGCACTAGAATAGTTCTTTATGTGTAAGGCATTGATGTATGTATATATTTATATTAATATTAATATTTTTTATATCTTTTAATCATGACTTTTTATAGTGCTTCCTGTATTATAATGTATTAAATGTATTGTTGTTGTTTTTTTTTACTTTTTTCTTATCTGGACCTTGAGTCTGCAATAAAGTTTGAATTGAATTGAATTGAATTTATCCAAATAACGCCCGTTTGGAAATTTGCATCGACATTTTCGGGGATATGACAGAGCCGCTGGTCGTGGGGTGCCATGAAACCGGCCTGGCCCAGTCTTGAAAGATTTTGAGCCAGGTTAAAAGTGGTTATTATGCCACTTTATTAAGTTTTAATGCTTCAGTAGGCAGAACTTTTTTGGCATCATTGGGCAAAAATTACATAATCTTTCAGAATATTGTAATTCAAGTGCTCTGAGAGATAACTCACCTTCTGCGCCTCCTCATGGCTCTGTTTTCAGGCTAAAAATCTAACCCGTGACGGCAGACTTTGACCAATCACAGGTCATTTCAGTGAGAGAGCGTTCCTATTGGCTGTGCTCCGGTCATGTGACCGGTACTTGGCGTTCCTTCAAGAGTTTTCCAACATGGTTGCCTGGTCACAAACTTCTCATTTTACAGCTAAACAGTGCACTACAAGATGTTTCTGAAAACATTTGAGGCGAGAAATAGGCATTACTGTAACAGAATATCGATTCAGAACTACATTATCAACGGTAACTGCAGTATGAGCGCAGTGCAGAGCAATGAAAGTAAGCTAGCCAAACGATGGTAAAAACCTTATTTACTATAAATTAGTATATGGCAAAAAACTTACACAATGAGTTGCAATGGCAGAGCGGCGCTGTTCCTGTATGCTATCCGCTCGTGCTCCAGGGAAGTGAAGAAAAGTTTGGTTGTAATGTTGCGTTAGCAGCCTACATCCAGCAGCTAAAGTGAACTGCCTGCAGTCATGCTGCGAGTCTGCAGAGCCCTGAAACCTGCCCCCACTGCTGCACATGAATATTGAAGGTGTTTCGTGTCCAAATTCAACAAAGCACTATTTTGGGTCCCCAGCAATGCACCTGCCAAGTATGAAATCGATCGGAAGATCGGTTCTTGAGATATGCAAAGGACACACCCACTTACATTACATTTTGATATCTACTTTTCCCAAAATTAAAAATCTATTTCATCGCATGTAACTAATTGGAATTATTTTAATGTAAAGGTAATGAGACCGGAGAGTGTGTCGAGTCGATGGCCCGCTGTGACGAAATGAATTAGACTGATAACAGAAACACTGAATTCTTATGACCTTGACCATTTAATGTTGATTGGTGACATCATGGCTGATAACCAGTCCCCTTAATAAGGTCAGTCAATTTGGAGTGTCTCTGTTCAACCACAACCACACAACCATAAAATCTCTGGGGAATCCGACATGTTTCAGACAGACTTATGCAAAACTCTGTTCAGCAACTTAATAAGTCCTTTATTTGCAATGCTCCGTTACCTCATCTTTCCAGTTTCCGATGCAAAAGAAGCAATAATTTCTTAAATAAAGAAAGCAAAAAAAATATTTACAAAATTCCAATACAACTAATAATCAATGGATTATCTAAAGCACCTCTCTGCATCTGGACAACTGCTGTTTCTGTTGGAAAAGGATACACTGCAATTACATCAGCAATTTATCGTTTCTGAAAAATAAAACTGAAAAAAAAAAA
>CAKAOI010049385.1:0-72379 GCA_916701655.1 Sebastiscus albofasciatus
AGTTAAAGAAAAAAATTGTTGAGCTGCTCAGAAAAGTGGTGGAACAACATGAAAACCTTGTTAGATTAGGACTAAATCCTACTAGAAACATCTCTCATGTGTGTCTCAAAGAGGTGAAAGTAAATGGACCAAAGATGGTTCACTTCTTGTGTTTTGTTTCAGAGCTTTAACTGAAACAAATCCATCAGATCTGTACGTTACTTAATGTGCAAGACCAAAAAAACAATAATTCCATTTACCCTGCTGTAAGCCCCAGACTTACCTTGAGCGAATGCTTCTTGTACGTCACCACCGACCCCAGCGAGTGAATCTTGAGGAGGGTACATGTGAGTCTGGGGAGATGCAGCACCTACAGAGCGGACGGTTGACGGACTCGGTCGAGAAGGAGAGGCGTGAGAAGAGCCAGCTGCCTGCGCCTAAGAGATGGATTTATAAGGGACGGTTCATGACTTTCAGAAACATCTAAATTATCATTTTTTGTTGCAGCTGACATCATCTCCATAGTGTAGTAAAAGTTCTGGTAACTGCTGGGAAAAGGTGGCCAAAATATTCAGGTCCCGACTGGAAAAATTAAACTTGCTTGTTAGGTTGATTTACTTCAATATTTAAAGTTTCTGCATGACATTAGGGCTGAATCCCACAATTACAACACTGTGAGTCCGACATAAGGGCGATGAACTTACTGCCTGTCGCTGCTCCTCATCCTACAGGACCACAACATGGGCAGTCGGAAACAAACAGGGAGGAAAAGGATGGAAAAGAAGAGGTCAGACACAGTCAGAGCTGGAAAAAGGTGAAATTATTAAAGGAGGAAACAGCAGAGAGGAAAGTGAGGCTTGTTACTGTGAGGACAGGCACAAGGAGGAGGTGTGAAGAAAAAAGGGAAACTTTGCCCTCTAGTGTGTGACGATAAAAGTGTGTGTGTCACCTTGAGCAGCTTCATCAATCCCTCGAGCTGCACCATCAGTTCCCTCCTGCTCTCTTGCAGAGACGACATCCTCTGCTCCAGCTCATCTTTCCTTTGTCTGCAACACACACCAGCCCTTCATTACTGTCACATAACCGAGCGTCGGGAGGCAGCAACAAAAGAACCAGAGTGCAACAGGGACTCACAGGAGGCAGAAGACACAATTAAACTGAAATCATTTGAGCTTACAAAAGGTACAAGAATACAGAAAGGCAATAAGATAGAAAGCTGAAAACACTGAGAGCTCTGAGAGTGGATTTACTGGGCACATTTACACTTCTCATGTCACACATTTTGATTTGGTACAAATCCATGTGCACTAAGCCACATAAACAGTATTGATTTCTGTTAGCCAGATCAAAAATTTGGCATGAATGTAGGTAGGCTCTAAATCACTCCAGTCTGGGCTGCTTTGGTTGGTACAATGAGGTTTATGAGTGGATAAACACAGTTGGGAAACTGCCAAAACTCGTCTGTCTGTCTGTCTGTCTCTCTCTCTCTCTCTCTTACACTTCTGCAGACAGTTGTCAAGTCGCCTGGTTAGCGAAATAAGATACTCATGTCACTTTTGAGCGCAAGATCATCCCTCAAAGACTCCCAGGAGAAACAGCAGAAGCGAGGTGAGAGCCTTGCATGAGAAAATGCAAATCGTAGAGCGATCAGATGGAAACACGGATGGTTGGAGATCGAAGGAACACAGCGTCAGAAATCTTTGACATTTTCCTGTATTGGTAGCTGACCTAGGGCCGTCGCAATAACCGCAGTATTGTAACACCGTGCTATTGACTAGTCAACCGAAGGGGAATGGCAAGCAACCACCACAACCGCTATGTTCATATTTTTTCTTTCTTGAACTATTTGCAATGTGCTTTAATGGCCCATCCAGACCACACTATGCTACAAACCCCAGCAGCTTGATGAGGCACTAAGCATCTATTCTGCGCTGAGCGCTGCACGTTTCTGGTAGCCGAGAGTTGAAAAATGTTCAACTTTGGGTAAACGCTGTGCTCGTCACTATCAATTTTTACCCAGCTGTCCAATGGAGGAGGGGCGGGAAAAATATCACATAGACCAACCGTCACATCTTACATGTAGTGCTGAACAACAACAACAACAACAGAGAATAAATTAATACACATAGACCGGCAGGTCCGTCCTCTCTCCCCACGTGCTTCAGCCTTCCCTTCATCCAGAGCAAGTACTCTAACTTGTGCCGAATTATAGCAACCAGACGCAACAAAAGCGCCTCAGCTGAAAAAAACGCTGCGCCACGTTTCCCTTCTGTGTTCTATTTAATGAATTTTAAAAAGCAACACTATACGTAATAACAGTCTAACAATAAAGCTTATTGATATACCACTAAAATCTGGAAAGTAATTTGCAAAACAAAAAGGCAATAATATCACATATCGCGCTGTTGAGCCAATCATTGTCACCGTGACAGCCCTAAGCTGACAAGAACATGAGAAGAACATCATGAGCCTCTCTCACAAGACCTCGAAACCAAACTTTGACATCTTGAAAACACAATCAAGTCTGATGCACGATGACTGGTTCTCAGATGGCAGACGCAGCAGGAACATTCATCATGATGTAAACGCTCTGGTGTAGACCACCAAGGCTTTCAAAGTATTTGAGAAGTACAAATTGAACCCAAACTGCATTCAAATGATAAATTCTTACTATTTACTTTAGTGAGTTGTCAGTAAAAAGCCATGATTTAAGAGTCGGCATACATGACATCATACATCATACTAGGTGTTTACAATCTTTTTTTCCTAACAGTGTGTGGTCTGGATGTGACATTAAAGCAGGAGTGTCAACTCTTCTCGTTCCTGCATGGTTTCCCTAAACAAATAAAGTCTGAGTCATGCAGTAACTCCAGATCTGAGTCATTACAACCCCAAAGTAAAGCTGCCAACAGTGGGATTGACAGAAAGTTTAAAAAACACTTTTTCTGAATTATTTAATGTATTTTACTAGAAGTTTTCTCCAATAATGATGTCTTGTCCTGAATTTAGGCTGAAAAAACCCCCCACAAACCCCTTAAAGGAACAATGTGTTGGATCTGGCGGTATCTAGCGGTGAAGTTGTAGATTACAACTTCTCCTGAGTGCCAAGGGTGTTGGAGAGGTATGGTAGCCGAAGCAAAATGCGAATAGCCCTCTCTAGAGCCATTTGTTGTAGGAGTAGAGTGCTTAGAGTGTGTGTGTACGTGGAAAGTGAGCGGTGAAGCAAGACAGAGAGAGAGAGCAGCGGGAGCGAGTAACGTTATTGACTCTGGCCCAAGCAGGAGAAGTTAACAGTGTTTGGTTTGTCTGTTCTGTGCTACTGTAGAAACATGGCGGACTCAGTGAAGAAGACCCGCTCCCTATGTAGATTTAAACAGATCATTCTAAGCTAATGAAAACATGACAATTCTTATTTTTATGAGATTATACACTAAAGAAAACATGCTTATTAATATCAATAGATCCCCCCAATTGTTACACACTGGTCCTTTAAAGAAGATCTAAAACGAGGATATGACCGAGACATTGATGCATCTGAGAACCCTCTCGCTAGTTAACAGTTCTGCACATAGATGAGATGTACAGGGTGGAAAATTCATATAAATAGCATGTGGCATGGAAGGGTGATGGGGAAGTTGACAGAGGTGACACCCTTGGACAGCTCCAGAAAGCAATATTACTGATGATGACTGTAATTCACACATTGGATGAATAGTTACAGTATAAGGGTCATTTCAGGGTACAAAATGGGGATGCACTTAACAAAATAACATCAAATAGAGTGTAGGAGTGTAGGGACCTAATTATGGGCATTAACTAATTTGTGTCATTAGGGTTGTTTCAGTTTTCACTACACATGCATATAATTTGTTCCACAATCAAAACAATGCTCCATTCATCACAGTACATTTTGAATATTGACAGAGATTGTGTTGTTTTTCTACAAAACCTTGCTGCATCAGAATAAGTTCAAAGATGCTTTTAGGGCTGCAACTAACACTTGTTTTCATTGTCGATTCACCTGTTGATTATTTTCTTGATTAATTGATTTGTTTTTTGGTTTATAAAATGTCAGAAAATGGTGAAAAATGTGTATCAGTGTTTCCCAAAGCCCAAGATGACGTCCTCAATGTCTTGTTTTGTCCACAACTCAAATATATACAGTTTACTGTCATAGAAGAGTAAAGAAACCAGAAAATATTCACATTTAAGAAGCTGGAATCAGAGAATTTTTACTTTTTTTTCTTAAAAAATGACTCAAAGCGATTAATCAATCATCAAAATAGTTGGCAACTAATCAATTCATCAATTAATTGTTGCAGTTCTAGATGCTATAATCAAATAAATAAATATATACATTGGGTTAAAGCTGCTCTGTGTCGCATTTAAAACTCCCAGTATCCTTCCATCATCAGCAACTCTGCAGAATTATTATTGCTTTAAAATCAAGCCCCCCTCCTCTCTCTTGGAGTTTCTGTTTTTACTGAAATAGCATAAACATGTTGGAAGTGACTTTTACGTTGGCTTTTCACAAAGTCCACCATCTGTCACCACCATCTGCCATAAAGAACTCTCCCTCTGCGCTGCAAAGCAACGCGGCAGATTTCTCGCCAAATCTGACACTGTGGCACACAATGTAGAAAAAACGCAGGTCTGACAATCTTTTTGACTGTTTTTGAAAATTATGTTTGGGCATCATTTCTGTTTGTATGACAAAAAAATAATGGTTATAGTATGTATGTATGTGCGTGCAGCAGTGGTGGTGGTGGTGGAGTCTGTGTTTACCTGAGCAGACGAAGCTCGGCCAACAGAGTCGGGTTGGTGGTGGCCTGGCACGTTGCGTCATGCTCTACGCGGAGACGTTTGATCTCAGCCAAGATCTCTCTGGGAAATGAAAAACATACTGGTCAGCTATGGCTGGGAGGCTGCGGGAGCGTTACATGACTGAACAGACTGTGAAAAAACAAACACTCACACTTCTGCATATATATGGAGGAATGTACATGTTGGATATAAGGAATATAATCTGACAAGCAGTTGCATTTGAGAAATTCAAACATATGCATATATATAAAACAGTTAATGTATTTTTAAGGATCTGGCAGCCTTTTATTGAATACGTGGAAACATTACCTCTATCAACTGTGGACTCGCTGTAACCTTTCAACTGGTTCCAATTTTTTATCTTTTTATTATATTTTTTTCATTATTATTACTATTATTATCATTATTATCAATATTAATAATAACAGTAACAACAATAACAACAATAATATTTTTGTACTTATGTAATTATAATTATTATTATTAGTATTCATTTATATTAATATTATTGCGTTTTTAGTGGGAATAAGTTGTATTATTTGAAATAATAATATTATATAAAGTAACTTTAAAATAAAGTATTACAAATATATATATTTTTTTTAATTAAATTTTAAAAAACGAGCAACAGTTGTACATCTAATATAATAAACAACACATTCATTATTAGAACACATTATTTAAAATTGTATTCTCCACTCAATAAGTGAATAAGTGCAGGGGGTATAAAATTTACAAGCTTTCAAAAAGTCAAAAAATGTTTGCCTTTAATTTTTGTGTCAAACACTGGAACGACACTGATAAGTTGCATAATTTCTCTAGTGTTTTTCCGAAATAAGACCAGTGTTTTCTAATAGTGGGGTAAAACTGTGCTGAGACACCAGTGTAATCTCTATACAGTCACAAATACAACTACAATGTGACAGACTTACAGGAGCCAAGCTAAAAAGGTAATTAATTCAAATTGATATCTCATCCTCTACCTGTTTTTGCACTCCAGCTGAGCAATGAGCTCCCTCTTCTGTTTGTTCACATCAAAGTTGATGCTCCGGTTCGGTATAACCTGAAACACACACACAACACTGAATTACTGGAGCTCACTGATTGTGGATCGATCATCATCTGACAACCAAAAGATGATCTTAGTTTAGAGACAGATCACCCACAGTTGTGCAGCAGAGCTCACAGAAGTACCTGATTGTGTATTTCTAGTATATATTTGCTGTGTACTGTATGTGAGGAAACAAGGTGTTGTTGACTCACTCCTGTGCCGTCAGTCTCTGCCAGCCGGGAGGTGTAGCGGGCGATCAGTTTGTGCTCTTCATCTTCTCTCCTGGGACTGTCCACACTACTGCCAAACACAAATCAGCAACATAAACTAATGATCATTGCTATAACTCTTTCCACTCTTTAGAGCCTGTTATCATTTTTTTCTTGAGCTGTTAAATATGGACTCACAGTATGAATGTGTCAAATGTCCCCTATAAGCAACTGCAGGTGACAAATGGGAGCCTGTACTATTATAAGCAATATTTGATAGTGCATTCTGCTCTCCAATCAAATGAAAGCCATGAACACAGCCTGCAGTAGTAGAAAATGTTGCCACTACGCTCCCAGCAGTAGAGGAACATGCCAACCACACACTGCCACTGTAACACAACCAATAAGTGGAATATGGATTGCTTTAATAGTGGAGAATGGTGTTCTACTGCCAGTTTCCAGCAATAATGCAAAAAAATGTATTTGTTAACATGTAATATGAATCTACTTTTTCAGTTTAACTACCTCCAAAAAGAACCAAAATGACGCTAAAATCAGATCAAACATTTCCTTCAGTAAACAGTTGAATTCAAGCTCTGGTTTGGTTGGATGTTTAACATTTTATAACATGTAAGAATATAATGTCAGTAATGAATCATTTATCCATCTGACCCTGGGAATGGAGGCTTTACACTAAGGCTTTATGCTGTAGGCAAACTTCTGATCAATGACTAAATGAGGCCAAAAGGATGCTGGACACAGCGATGATGCAGAAGCAGCAGTTGGGATGTTCTGTGTTTTAACTGTAACACATGACAGGGGCTGATTGTTTTGTAAATCAACCTAATAGAGATTCAGTGCACAACCTGCAATCAAACAGCTCGGAGAGGATTTACACAGATTCCTTTTGTTTTTACTTGATCTTCACTATACTGATAATAAACTACACTGGAATACACTTAACTGGCTTAGGTCCCGATCAGACAGAGTGCATTTAAGCAGCCTGGGGCGGCTTTTTGTGATTGTTTTCATGAGATGGAAGTGCTTGGCACGCTGCTTTTGCGTTGCTGAGTGTCTCACGTTTTTACAGGAGCACCCTGAACGCCTTGAGTTGAAAAAAATCCAACTCAAAGCAGAAAAACAACCAACGTCATTAACGTTTTTTCTCATTGTGGTGACTTTTGCTAGATATGATCTGAACAGAAAACAGCAAGAGGCAAATCAGTGCGGTACTTGAGATTTTTGGTAAGTTGTTTTCATTCATTTAAACTGTACTATTAACTATTTGGGTTGTGTACAGGGTTTGTAATAAGGTAACATTAGCACTCATTTGGTGGTTGCCTAGCAACATATAAAATAAAAAGACGCAGCAAACTGCAAAACGCACTTTGTCTGATTGGGGCCTAACTGTACTGCACTCTCACCATGGGCTGGTCTGGAGGCGATTCACGTACGCAGCGATCAGAGCGTGTTCCTCGTTCATACGCTGAGCGGCTGCCAAACTGGACGAGGGAAAAACAGACGTGAATTTACATTATTCAGATTACAATGTATTCTCATTAACTATATATATCTCATATATCTTGACATATTTAATTTATTTTCAAACAATAAAATGTGATTTCTTACGTGTTTTCATTGTGCTTTATGCATGTCTCAGCACATTGTATTGCTGTCATTCTGCTCACTCTGCATAAGGTAAAATTGATCTTTTTTGGGGGGGAGTTTGGCAATATAACGGAATGTATTTGTAAAATACATTTTATCAGACTGTCAGATTTTGGAACGATAGAATCTTTGTCCCTGGTTTCAGTCCTCCCAACGTTTGTATGGAAAATAGCAGCTATAAACTTGTTAAGCAATTAGTTGAAATTTCTTTTTTTTCATGCAGCAGACAGGATAAAAAGTGATATTCAGGAAACCACATCATGTAGATCTTTAATTTAATTAATTTAAAGATGTCTTTCTTTTCAACTGCCATCTGTTTTATTCTCTGGTCACTTTTGGCCTGCAACTAAGAATCATTTTTATAATCGATGACTGTGCCAACAGTTTTTAAACATTAATCATTTGCTCCACAAAATGTGAAAAGTACGGTGACCGAGAGCTCAACGCGCTGCACCTTAACAAAAAGAGAGGAAATGGATATGTATGTGTTTTCTTGGGTTGTAGCACGTTGAGCACTCTCAGCCACCATAGAAAACTGTGCAACACAATTTTCTATCTTCAAATGTCTTGTTTTATCAGAGGAACAGTCCAAAACCCCAAAATGTTCAATATACTGTCACATAAAAGCAGCAATATCCACATAATGTAAAAGATAACTATTTTTTTTACCTCATGTTGTTACTAACTGCTGCATAAGACAAACTAAAATTTTACTCTCATCAAATCTAATCAGTGAAATAAAATTGACAATTGGTGTAACGTTTATGCAGAGTAATTTACAAGGAACAAGGGAATGAAGCAAGCTATTAAAAATCCATTTATGCTGACTGAAGCAAGTCATTACCCATTCAACCTATGGCTTTAAACTCCAGAAAAGTGTCTAATCAGACAGAACAAAATATATCAAACACTAAACTGGTGTTTTCTAACTCTCAATGTCAGTCTTTACCTCTTGGAGGACTCGGGCACTGAGGCGGACAGCATCATGGCTTCACTGGTGTTCCCAATGGGGCGAGAGGGGCTGCACACACAAACATAATGTATTATCAACAGTGTAAACACAGAGTAATGATAACAACATTAAATCATTAAAACACAAAGTCCTGCCTGTCCAGAAAACACAAATTCTTACACACACACACACACACACACACACACACACACACACACACACACACACACACACACACACACACACACACACACACACACACACACACACTCTCTCTCTCTCTCACGTGCTTTTGAGTGCAGTCATGCAATAGTGAATTGCAGTCTGTGCAAACACAGACAGGGCAAAGATCACCAGAGAGAGAGGGAGAGAATGAATGCAGAACCAGAGGGAAAAAAGACAGAAATCAGAAGAATTAAAGTTTGAGAGAGCAATCAACCCGATGCATCATTATAAGTATAAACATACTCACATCTGTGATAAGTGCAGTCTCTCTGTGAGTGTGTGTGCTGGCCTGATTATGTGTCCAGTGCTTGGAGGTCTGTAATGACCCAGTCTGCCGATGTTTGGAAAATCAAACCATGTGGATCCGCCACGAGGGGCGGAGCAACCAAACTATAGAGGTGGGACCTTTGAGGTCTCGTGTTATCTGAAGTTTTTGTGTACATGTAGCTGTAGTGGTGATAACACACCAAAATGTTATTGTAGGTCGAGAGTCTGCGACTTGTAGTAGTAAATGTTTCACTTTCTGTAATGAGCAGGTACCATTTTCAGAGCTACAAAGCCCTTCAACTGCCTGACTGAACATTAACTAGTGTCTTATGCAGCATTAACGTTGTTTGTACTTCTATAAAGAGACGGGAAATAATTTAGTCTTTCAGAGGACCAGTAGTGTGACAAAATGGTCAAATTGAGTTGCAGTTTGTTAACATTTTGTTGCTTATGATTCCAAGAATGCTGTTATTAAAAAAGCAACAAAATAAGGTGTAAATATTTTTGACTCTCGAAATACCATTAGACATTATTTCCATCCATATTGCTGATCAAACAGTGCTGTTTATAGACGCATCCGGCAAACGCTTTGTGTGTTCCGCCATCTTTCGGCGCCGCCATTACTGCGGTGGCAAGTCGTAGTGACTCTACTGTCTGCTAACCGTGTTAACTGGTGACTTTCAGCCAAAAGCGTCTGTGGTTGCTTGTAGTAACTTACCTAAATGGTTGCCGTAGATAATAAACACAGATGAGTATGTATTTAAAATGGATTAAAGTCAAATTGAAGGCTTTTACGAGGGCACCTACATGTTCTGTTTGTGTTTTCAACATCTGCCGTCACTGTGTTTTCTTGTTCTACTATTATGATAAAATCATTTAAATGTTTATCTGTGACTCCTAAAGTTAGTCACATTAGTTACACACAGGTATATCTACCTAATCTATCTAATTCAACGTTTCATTTTCATTACAAAGAAGGTGCTATTTCTTTAGTCAGACGTAACATACTGTTGGTTTCTTTAAATGGACCGTTCCTTATGTCAGTCATGAGTGTGTGTGTGTGTGTGTGTGAGGTCTTACACTATGTTGGAGAGGTTGATGGTCCTCACAGGTTCCTCTGAGTAAACAGGATGACGGGGCTCTCTGGACGACACACAGCCCAGAGTCCTGCCCAGGGCTCGGCCAAGCTTTGTCGCCGGCGACTTCTACAAACACACACACACACACACACACATCAAGTCAACATTCATAAACTGTGTGATGTTTGAGTTGTTGTTTTGCAGCAATGTTAACCGCATTAAAGAGCAGGACTTCTTGGATAAAATAGATCAGGATGGATCGTTCCTGTTGAGTCTCTCCAACATGCTCTTCTGTGTCATGTCCTCTACAGTACAGTATTACATCTTCTCTGACTGATTATTGACCGAGTTTGATTGATGTTTTCCCTGTTTTTCCTCTCCAGGAAATCCTCGAGGACATGTGGGGGATAAATTGCTATGAAAATACAAAATATATAATATCTGAACTTGGAAGCAATTTTTTTAAAAGACCCCAGGCAGAACAGCCAATTCAAATAAATAAACAAATAACCAAACAGTTGGCTGAGTGATTACAGTAAATGATTACAGAGATGAAAAATATTCACATCTAATTTATGGCTTAAACCCTGTTGTACATTTCATCCGGTGTGGATAAATTGCTAATGCAACACTTGTATCCAGTTAAAACTATTTAGGACCAAGAGATTAAAGACCAGACAATAATCATTAATTCTAGCTTCAGTTTCTGATTATATTTTTTAACACAGGTGCATACAGCACACCTCATTCAAACAGGCAGGAGAGACGATGTCACTGTGTTTTTCTTAGTGTAAAGTGTGGTGGCGAAGTGAAGCAGGAAACTGAGAAAAAAATAGAGCCCAAAACTGAATCCTGCTGGAAATGATATGTAAAGCCTGCTGAGGATTATTAGGATGAGAAGACTCTGTTGGACAGGCAGGAGCTGCACTAGTGAAGAGATTTATCCCTGAAACATCAATAAGACAAATTATTCCAAGCCTGGCTGATGAATAATTCAACATCTATGTTTCCATCCATTAAAACGTCATTTCTTCATTGAAAACATTTCCCCCCTTCAGGCTAGAATTTGGAATATTACTGTTATGTTTTGGGATTGTAGCATTTCCATTCAGATTTACAGGAAATAAGTACATCATCATGAGCAAAAAGCTAACAATATTTGGATGGAAATACACCTGGCTAAATTTATCAAGGGATATTTGCAAATTTTGGATACATAAGGATGATCTGTTGTGCTTTTACAATGTGTGTATTATAGTAAAACCACTTCAACCTCTTCAACTCCTTGTGGATGCCAGCAACATCAGACAACTTTACTTTAGAGCGGAGGTACTGGTATCATATAAAACTAGAAACCCTAAGGAGTCCATTGGAAGTTACGCTTAAAATTAGCAAAGAAAAACTGTCATAGCCATTTCCAAAGGGGTCCCTTCACCTCTCACTTCAAGATATTTGAATGAAAATGGGTTCTATGTGAACCCACGATTCTTGCCGAAATCCCCAAATGTCGAAAGTTTTTGATACCAAATCACAGCATGGCTGTTCCTCAAGGTTTTGGTGTCTTATTGTGGTATTTTGGAGGGATTATTGATCATTTTTATCAATTCTCGAAATGTAAAAAAATGGTTAAATATAGCACCAAATCTATGTAACAAATGGTGTCAACCCAAAAATTGCTGCAACAACTTATGATACATAATAGAGCATGGGGATGGAAATCATATACTTCTATCATAATGTTCTATACACTTTCATAATTTATTTTAATTAAATAATTATTTATTCATTTCTGATTTGTGACTATAACAGCTTGACACACAGAGCTGAGCTGCATCTCAAATTAATCATCAGGTTTCCAGCTTTCAGATGATGTACACCACTTCAATGTGACATATACTGTTGACCTGCTATCTCCCCTAAAGACTTCCTGTACCCCCCTAAAAAAGACAAAAACAGGTCTATGGTAAAGAGGGGTAGAGTGGAAGAGGTTAAACTAATTCTAATTATGACCTTAACCATAAAACCAAGTCTTAACCCTTACAAAACAAAATGACAAAAATTGTCATGTCATGTGCCCCACTGTCAAGGTCTAAAATTCACTATGGTTCTCACAAAGATGGAGGTCCACACACACACACATACACACATGGAGTGCCCCCTGGTGTGATGAATGAGTAATCACACTGTGACTCACCCAGGACGAGTGCTCCTTCATCTGATGCTGGCTGCTGTGAGAGCCGCTGGCGTTGCCGCGCCAGAAGCAGTTTTGGCAGAGCTGGTAACCACGGCAACGAAGGCAGCGATAGCGGAAGCCCGTCATGCCGTTGCCACGACAGTAGGAGCATGACACGGGATGATAGACTGAGAGAGAGAGAGAGAGAGAGAGAGAAAGAGAGAGAGAGAGAGAGAGAGAGAGAGAGAGAGAGACAGAATCTGTCATCAATAGTTAGCAACACAGATGAGTCTCACAAGTTATCTTATACTTATTTGTTTAGATTGCAAACTTTTAATATAACAAATATTTTTGACAATGCCTCAAATTATTAGATATTATTATAACTGTGCTAAAAATATGTCTGAAGCAGCTTTCCATTTAATACCCATTGCTGTCTTAAGTTTACTGGAATCTAAAATGATCTAAAAAAAAATAACAATAAATTAAAAATACCAAAAGGACAAAAATTGCGAGATAATATAAGTTTGTCTATATGTGTGTTTGTGTATGTGTGTGTGTGTACCATGCTCCACGTTGGCCATGCGGTGCATGAGAGGCAGCCAGACAAGACACTGAGGAGGGTCAGATACGATGTCCAGGAACATGTTGAGCATCACCCTCTTCTACATAAACAATTACAAAAGACAAAACTCTTCAGAACACAGAAATCTATATAATAAAAGACAGATGGATGAGGTGTGTGTGTGAACGAACCTGTTGTGGGAAGCATGAGCGTGCTAAGGTGTGTGTGTAGCCAAAGGACGGTCCTTCATGTGCAGCGGTGGGCAGCTTGAGAGCCTCCCTCAGGAAACCATCAAACTTGGACTGGACCAACACGCCGCTGGAGTCAGATACCTGAGAAAACACATCTACACACACACATACAATTAGGAAAGTATGCATTAAATTATATTAATTTCCTGAAGACTTAACCCAACCATAGCCATACACACTACATGCCTATACCAGTTAGCCTATTTTTAACTAAAAACTAAATCTTAACCTTCATTTTAATGGTTGACCTTGTGAGTCTCCATAATGTGATTAATAAAAGAGCAGGTAAATAACATGAAGACACAGCAGCATTGACCTGCATTTTCCATAAGGTGGCACATGTGTTACATGTATATATCTTGCTGAAATTCACACTAAAATATTGAGGGAATGTTGCAAATAGTCCAAGTTATTAAACATAAATCCAGTAAAAAAAAATTAAGTAAATCATTTGAATTAATGTTGATTAAAGTGCACAGTCCATAATATATGAAAAAATACCAATAACTTAAATTCAAAATGTATACTCTTGCTCCTGTTATGCTATCATTATCACTATCTCTATCTCTGTGTTTACACCCGAAGCGAAATCAGTAGTTTATGCCCATTTTCTAGGGAATGTCTGAAGTATTTCTGGGAAATGTAAGATAACAGATCTGTAACAGGTTCCATGTCAGTCATAATGGTATCGTCTGGTACTCACAGCGGAGTTTATCTATCAGTTTCCCTCCACACAGTGTGGCCAGCATCGCCTTCACAGAGAGCACCGTCAGACGGCTGTCAGGCTCACTGAAACAAACACATGTGACACTATAGTTCAGTATATGTCACCCTCACTTTTATATAAAATCACATGTGATATTATCACATTTATTATCACATTTCCTTCTGAAGCATCCACAGATTTCTCCGTAGTTACCTGTCAATGGCGGACAGTATGAACTCCATTAACAGGACGGTGCTCTCTTGCGGGTTGATGGTGTGTGTGGTGGGCAGGCGCTTGCTGAGCTGGTTGAACAGGGAGGACACCAAGTTCTCCAGTCTGGTCACAGAGATGCCGGCGTTCAGCTCTACAGCGTTCAGACCAGCGTCCCGCACCGCCTCAATCACATTGTATATGTCGATCAGATGCACTGGAACGAGACGAGTCGAGTCAGTGAAATAATTAAAAAGCTTATTTTAGTTTAAAAATATTTTCTGAAAACTTATTTAACCTTAACAGTTGTTGTGACAATATTTTTGAAAGAATGTATATCATTCCTCCAGTGTCAAAAGAAAGGAACTTAAAGAGCAGGTGACAAGATATTTGACACAAAAGTTTGTATATCTAAAACTTATTTCACAGAAAACATCTGTATTAAGACTTACAGTTGCATCTCTTCTGTATGAATCGGAGCTTGCAGGCTGTTCGATATGTGGAGAGACAAATGGCATCCAAGTTCTGCTCCCCTGTGATGAAGAGAAAAAGACATTTACAAACTTACTTATCTGTAATGGAGTAAAAAGAAAACCTCTGAGCTCATGACAATCTCATCAATCTCAGACGATAACCACTCAAAATAAACATTGTTCTTCTGCAAAATACTGAAACCAGAACAATCAAGGAAAGGAAAAATCCACCATGGGTTCCTTCCAGAGGCCATGTTAAGGCTTATATTATGCGTCAAAGGTCACTCACCGAGCTCTACGAGGATCTGTCTTCCCTCTGCTTCTGCTGTTGTTGGAGTCCCCCTCCCTCTGTCTCTCTGTCCCCCCTCCTCCATCACCATCCTGCACAAAACAGTAGAAAAACTCAGCACCTGGGTCGCCATCAAAAGCACTGAAAACATCATGAAACACCATCATGAAAAAGGGACCATGTAAACTAGTTGGTGTACCAGAGTTAGCTTTAACCTCATTTTCTGACTGAGTGCATTTCTGTTTTGGTCTTTCACAGGAACTATGGTTAACAGAAGACCGACAGCAAACAATTCTTGTAATGTTGTCTGAAATGTTTCTGGTGGATGTGATTTGTTCAGCATTTTAAAAAGTGACTTAAAATTCAGATAAACCTTAGTTAAGGACTTCATAAGTGACTAAATAGACGGCAAATACAGGGACAAACCAGGCACTGTGTGACTGTGACACACAGGACAACTGTCTGCATACCGCCACACCCACCCGCACACATACACACACACACTCTCACACTCTCACACACTCACTAGAGGTCGACAGCTCAGAGTCAAATTCAGGGCCACCAGAGGATGAGCTGAGTGCTTGGTAAATAAACACATTAATGAGAGCAGCTGAGGAAATCTGATCCGAAGGCTGGCATTTAGACTACTGGACAGAGATAAAGAGAGAGAGAAGGAGAGGGGGACTGTAACAGAAGAAAGAAAGAAAGATAGATAGAAGGGAGGAAAGAAGGAAAGAAAGAAAGAAAGATGGAAGGAAAGAAAGATAGAAGGAAGGAAAGAAAGAAGGGAATACATAAAGATAAAAGGAAAGAAAGACGGAAATAAAGAAAGACAGAAGGAAGGAAAGAAGGAAATAAAATAAGACAGAAGGAAGGAAGGAGGGAAGGAAAGAAAGAAAGAAAGAAAGACAGAATGAATGAAAGAAAGAAAGACAGAATGAATGAAAGAAAGAAAGACAGAAGAAAGGAAAGAAGGAAAGAAACAAAGAAAGAAGGAAAGGAAAGAAGGAAAGATAAGAAAGGAAAGAGAGACAGAAGGAATGGAAAGAAAGAAAGTTAGCTGTCAACCGCTGCTGTCAGGTGACAGAAAACACCACAGGATATCAGTCGCCATGGTAACAGTTACACTACACCACAAAACTGAAACACGCACAGACACACACTAATATTTGCATTCCTAGTATAAATGTGGTGACAAGCCAACCCCCAACTCACACACACACACACAGACACGCACAACACACACAACACGCACAACACACACACACAACACACACATTCCAGAGGGGATTTGAAAGCTTCCCAGGAGACTTCATGCTTCACCCAGACAAAAGAAGGATTCCTCCTTTCAGTCACTCTCTCTCTCACACACACACTCTCAGACACACACACACACTCTTTCTTACATCCCCGTACATCTTTATACAGCTGATTCAGTCTCAAGGCTGCTGATACCAGCTTGTCAAGTGTAACTTTCTTTCTTCTAAACCAAATGCTCTCTCTGGACAGCTTACAGTGACCGTCATGCTGCCACTCCTTCTGAGTGCCCTTGAGTCAGACACAAGAAACACTCGACAGCCTTTGTCAGAGTCTGTCTCATGTTACCCGACTGTAAGCTCCATATTGACCGCTCATACTGAAAAATATCTAACATATCTGATAAAAACTGGAATCCACAGATACATCAGGAGTTTAAAAACAGAAAGTAACTGTGCATTTTGGAGTATTGAACACCGAGCAGATATTTTACATATGAAGCTGTGATTGGGCAGAGCTGCATATGTAAAGAGAGTAGAGAGTAGGCCTTATTATAGGGTTTACTGGTGCTTGACAAAGAAACTAATAATTTCCCACTTGTTTTGTAGATTATTTTCTCAATTAATCGATTGATCATTTGGTGTGTAAATTTCAGTTCAGTTTCCCGTCGTCAAAGAGAACTAAAGGGCTGTCTGACGGCAAGATAAAGTGGTGAAAATATAGTAAATATAGCGTACACTTAAACGGATGTAGATTTTTTTAGGTGGCTAAAATAGTTTTGCTGCCATCCCCGTCCACAGCAGCACATTGCTTTGCTCCTGTGTTGGTACTCCTCTCCAAACTGGGGGCGTGCCAACCACCATCTACTGTAGGTAATACACTGACTATAGATAAATACCTCATACAACCCCACTTCAAAACACCTGAACTATCCCTTTAAAGGACAGCCAGCAATAAAAGAAGTCAGCTGAACAGGTGGATGCATGTGAGTCAGTGAAGAGTTTGTTGCTGTATTATAGACACTTGGATCATTCTAACTTTACAGAAGAGCTGTCTGGATATTACATGAGCCAAAAAAAAGTCTCCCCAGTTCACCAGTTACCACGCTGGACTCCCACGGTGAGTAAACTGTTATTTACAGCCTGGCCTTAGTGATAACTGCACCCTGTCTGTCTGTCTATGTCTGTCTATAGCTGACATGGGGGAACATTTGGGCTGTGAGGTTTGCTTCCTATTTTAACTCTGCAAGCTTTAAACGATCTTAGATATAATTATACATCCCGCAATTACTCCCAACTATGTCAGAGGGCCAGGAACAGCTTGGCTGCTGTTTTCCCAATCACTGGGTCGAAGTACAAAGGTTGGTTCCAGGAAATAGATCGAAACTTTATTTTTAGAAAGTGACGTACATCAGACAGGCTTTTACCCAGATCCCTGCTTCATAAATGAACGAAGCACCTGCAGCAACCTGACCAAAATTCACTCAAACTATCAACTATAGGCTGAGTGAAATATCATAGGTAAACATACAACATCATACTGAAGCAGTTCTAGGTTTATATTATATATTATATATTATATATTATATACAAGGCTGATTTTCTGAGCTTTCGCACTGCGAATAAAGGCATCAACCAATCACGTTGTGCGGAACCGGTTGAATTGGGGCTATATTTATGAAACAACAACACAGAGGCTCTGTAGTCTGAACCGAGACAGCAAACTTTATTACTCCTGACAAAGGTAGACAGCGCAGAACCGATCCACTTCTTCTGGTCTTACCTTTCACAATAAAAGCCCTAGACATATAATAGTCGCAGGCGAGTATTTTGCATTTTCGTGTTGTTTATTCATCACGTCCCTGGTGTGTAAAGGCTTTTACAGTTCCATCTTCTCTTAAGATAAGATAAGATAATCCTTTATTAGCCCCCCACAGCGGGGAAGTTTGCAGGATTACAGTAGCAAAGGGGTAGAGTGCAAACAAATAAGAAAGTAAACAATAAAGATATAGTAAAAATAGATTGAATGAGTGGTTGGGTTATTATTGCACATATGAAATATGAAATGTTGATTTTGCACAGTGGCATATATATCAATCTTCTCTTATCAAATATAACATGATAACTTGAACGTAGGTGATCAGGAAACCAACGGCACTGATGTTTCATGTTCTGTCCTTTTGTTAAAGGATAAAGTCAAACTTCTGGAAAATACTTCAAGTTACAGGAAGTCAGCGTTCTCATTAAACTCAGATAAAAGAAAGCCAAAGAGGTTAAAGTCTTGTCTTTCAGCTATAGAGAGTAAAGTATAGAAGGAAGGAAAGAAAGAAAGAGAAGGGAACGGAAGTAGAGAGGTATACATTGCTGACTGACTGCATCTGTGCTGCTTTCCTATGTTTGTGTGGGTGGCGATGCACACTGCTGTTGCACCATGGTGTTTTATTATGGCTGACATTTGCTGAGCTTTACGGAAACAAACACACCAACAGCACACGCTGCCCTGAATACACACAGAGGACGCAGTCTCAGTCCTCCACTAACTTCTGTCTTAAGATTTAGAAAACATTGCTGAATGCTTCAATTTGATCTATATAGGCAGTGTGTGTGTGTGGGTGTGTGTGGTCATACCTCTCTGTGTCAGGGGGGTCACACAGGACAGAGGAGCCTCAATAAAGGACGTCTAGCAGAGAGACACATAGAGAGAAGAGAAAGACAATTTGAAAAGTCTTTTCAGTCGGTAGACAATGATGTCTAAAGCTCTTTTGAAGACGCACACTAATATAGACACGCCCTAAACACAACCAGTGGGGTACACACTCTCCTACATCTCTATTCACTCAGTAGACTTGTGCATGTTTGCAAAATTGTCTTTTCATTACGTTAGAAATTAATTTTGGTCACTTATATAATCTGTAGTCACTGCTGATACGATGAAGGATCCTTCCTGATTATAGCTCACCTTAAAAACAGCTGAACATCCTTTAATAGTCCATTTTTTATCTGTGATGTTTAATCAATTACTCGTTTTATGACTGAAGTATTGCAGGTTGCTCTGATTTAAAGCCCTGTCCCAGCCCTATTATCCATCACAAATATGACTCTTGTTCTCAAAACTAGGCCATCAGATTGCAACACAGCACAAAGTACTCCCTCTACTAATGCTACAGTCACACTTGTCAATTCATATCACTGCTCAACATATCATTTAAGGTTATTCAAATTGTAAAGTCAATCAAAACCATGTTCCTTTTCTGCTCTGAATATATTCTTGTGAAGCTGGAAACAAGTTATTACCATTTGTAAATAATTATTCACTGTTTTGCTGAAAACATTAGGAAAGTCAGCCAATGCTAAACAGCTGCCGAGTCAACAAAACCTTGCCCAAACAAAATATATTGAATTCACACGCTGACATGTCATTAAGGCTCTGTTTGCTTTGTTCGCTCTCACGACAGCAGTCAGCAATTCTCCCCACAACAAAGAATCAAAATATTGTCCCACAAATGATGTCTAACTCAAGCCTCATGGGTACAATGACCACAAAACACAGGATATATCAGCACTTGGATTATATTCTGCGCATGGAGGAGGCTGAATTCATGCAGACAGCTTTAACAAATGGGTGTGAATGCACAGAAAACCTAAAGACAATCGTGTGCCTGAATATAAATCAAGACAAACTGCAAGAGGCAAACAGTTACATCCTGTCAGCAGCTGACACAAGCAAGACCGATAGATATCACACAGACAACTGATATATACAGTGAATATTTCACTATATTAGAGATTAAAACTCAAATGCCACAACAAACATAAACAAAACAATAGACACAATACTATACTATACACCAATAGTAATTTAAATGTGCTGTTTGCTGTCACATTATCACTAGACATGTTGACATTTCAGTTACAAGAATACAATGTTCCTGTTGGCATCCGGTTACCAACCACAAATGCCACACATGATCTTAATCATTACATAGAAAACTGTCAACCTGACACTAGATTTTCAACTGTATTTTCACAACATGTCCCCCAGTATCACACTTGTTGAGTAAACATGGTTGATGATTTAGGATAGCCAACTTCAATACTTTCACTGACCAAAATGTGTGAAAGGCTTACTTTGTTGAATGAATAATATATTTTTTTAAAAAAGATAATTTTCCTTAAAAGAATAAATATAAGAGTATTTTCTCATTTTAAGAACAGTTTAGTGACAGATTGGTGAAATTATTGAGAAAAAAATAAATAAATATAGGCCTAGCCTATTTCATGATAGAAATGCTATATAGGAAAATATATACGATAGACATTTTGATGATATATATCGTCATATTGCCCAGCCCTACTAGAAAATCAATAATGAAAATATAATAAGCGTTAGTTGCAGGCAGCCCTATACATAAGTACTGCACGTGCACATATACTCAAGTAATCCTGCATGACTGCATGATGCAAATATTATGATGCTGAGTGTCAGCAACATTTACATCTTGTCTCAGTGTTTGTGTGATTGTGTGTGTAGGAGGGGTGTTGCAGCAGTGCAGACCACCCAACCACTGCACCTGTGCAATAACCACACTCACTCTACAGTATCTCATCTGAGCAGCAGCTACACTGTTGGCCCAACACCTGAAGAAGGCAAATGGTTCTGAAAGCAAACACACACTCTCTCTTACACTCACACACACACCTGTTGTTAGGAATCAGCTACTCTCGGTCTAAAACATGCAAACTACAGGCTTCAAAATCACTCTCTGTATCAACACCCACACTCGACTCACCGCGGTGTTCTGGGGGTGAATCCACAAATTAAAGTGTTGTTGGACAGAAGAAGCGACACAGCGAGGACACCAGTACAGAAACGGGCGTCAGGCAGGCGAGGCCGTACTAAAGAGGGGTAAGAGGGTGTTTACCACCCTCTTTGCACACCACACACAAACCATGCATGCCACATGACCGCATTACCGCTTGCAGCTGCTCGCTATTCTCACCGTCTGCCCTGACAGGACCTGACCAGTGTGTACATGATATATATACAGTATGCTGCAACTTTAGACACTGAAATACCTATGAGCTCCATTTATCCTCTAAACGACTCTTACTGTAACTGTAACACACGAAACAGATGAGACTCGCTGGACGGACCAACAAATCCCTCTGAAAGCCCCATAGCAACTTTCTAAATTAATTTTTTTTAAAGTTATGGTTTCAGGAAATGAGAAACTTGGAAGTTTGGATATTTCGAAGAGTTGACTGCGCCACCGGTGGTTTGCCTCGGATGGTCTCAAATATCCTGAAACATTTTAAACATAATGGAGACCAAATAAACTGTCACTAGGTGTTAAACAAAAAGCAGGAACATTTTAGCTGAGGTTTCCACAGGATAAGGAATGCCCTGAATAACCTGAACTGATTCCAACAAGCATGCATGAATATGTCGAGGGAGGAGAGCATGACGGTGGTAGGGCAAATATCATAATCACGATCATTTTGGTCAATATTGAGGTCACGATTATTTAACATGACTACTCATTGAGTTTGGAAACATCATGCACTTAGAAAGAACATTTTGTAGCCTACATTTTAAAGTTAAATGCATCAATCTGGTGCACTTTGAGAGCAAAATTAAGAGGCTAGATCTATGAAGAACTTTGTGCACCGGGGAGAGTTCCCACGAGGGGATCCTCCGACATCGACCAGCCGTCCCACAAACCAATGGGTGACATCACGGTGACAACGTCCACTTCTTATATACAGACTATGCACAAGACAAAAAAACAAGAGCGTTATTGCGATACAGAATGCTGCACACTAATCGTTTTATGTCGATTATCTTGTATTAGAAGCCAAAATTGTTGAACTGAAATTGAAATTGAAACACAGCCGTAACGGTATAGGGTTGCAACTAACCATTATTTTTTATAATATTTAGATATATAGATCAGTTGTTCAGTTGTGTCTAAAATGTCGGATCCATCAATCACTCTACATAACTTCAACTAATTCTTAACTTGAGAGGAACACATTTAACTGCATTGATTACAAGCAGGTTGAACCGAAAGCAAAAGCCCCTCCCTGCCTCTCCAATCTCTCGCTCCTGACCTTTGACCCCTGTGCTGCCAAAGAGACAGCCCGACTGACCTGGCATGACCCCAGGGTTGACACCAGGCAGGTAAAAACAGAAGCAACTCATCTCTGGTTACATGTTAAAGATGGACAGCCAGCAGGCCAAGGCTGTTTGGAGGACTGGGAGTCAGAAGTTATAGCATGTTCTGAGGACGAGACATGGTGGAGTCTGTTGTAGAGGGTTTTACAGGTCCAGAGGGTTGTACCAAAGAACCTGCTCCTATTCCAACCAACCATTCAAGATGGACTCTTCTGATTAAAATAGCCTGAACCGGCACTAAGGATCTTCCACAAGAACTGGACTCAAGTTGATGATTTTTAGTGATTCTGATGTACCCAAAATGGAAAAATGCTGAACACTTTCCCTTCCCAGGTTTGTTTTTAAGCTCTCCAAGGCTGTATTCAGACAGACAAAAGCAGTGTACGAAGAAATGCAGCTCCCCTTATTCATTTCAATGGGAAATTAGTGAGCGTTGACACAGCTGGCATCTGTGCCAAGTTACACTCAGGTCTTTGGCAAAAACGTGCTCATTCATCCAGCAAAAAGTTGAACTTTTGCAACACTGCAATGCAACGTAAGACGCTGCATTGGCTGATCAAATACTTGCAACCACACATTCTTGGTAGATTACTACTATGTGTCACAAAAAAAGATAAAAAAAGAGTTCCAAAATCTTGTCTGAACCCACTTTGAAATGATTTGGCATCTGAAAAGCCTTCAAACTTGTGGAACTATTACTCAAACTGGCCTTCCTGGATCATATTTCATCGTCTCATCAGTACCTGAAGCAACATGCCCGACCAACATAGCAGACCATTGCATTGTTTTACAGTATCACAGTGCTGTTTTACTTAAAGTGATAACTTTTTTCAATATGGCGTTTGTGTCCTATTATCAGATTCCTCTTACGTCCATTTATATTTACAGAAACCCTAGACGTGTGGCTGGAACCAAAGCAGACTTAAGTCTAGATCTGAAACCTGAACAGATCTGACTCTTGGGTGGGGAGGGTGCTCTGCCCAGAGAACTGTAAGGTGGGAATGCCAATTGCAAAACAAGAAAGCATGAAATAAAGAGAGAAAGAGTAATATAGCATTCACACCAAGAGTAAAGCTTTACTTGCGCGAGATGGACCGCCGTATCATTTATGTTCATTCGCCCTAGATGCGCCGGAGAAGGGAAGGGGTTTGTCTCCATAGATACCAACAACTTTTCTTTCCGTCATTTCATTCAACCATGGAAGAAATAACCAGTTTTTCTGCTTTGTACATGTTGTGGAAGTCCCAGACATGTCGGAAAGACAAACGCCGGCACCACACATCACCACTGTGGTATGAACCCAAAATAAACAGATTGTGCTGTAATTTAATTGGATGCTCAAATAACTTCATAATGATGTTGATTTGTAAAAAATCTGAATTCATGCTTTGTCAGGTCTGTCCGCAAGACGACAAGCAAACATCTTTTAAAATGCTTGTTTTCTGAATGGAGTTCGGATTGATCAGTGCCAGGCTATGCAGCTGCTACATTAACACTCAACATAACATCATCTAGGCATAAATACGACAGCTATGTTAGACCGTCTAAGGTTTATACACATACAGTTATACATAGAGTTTTGACTGGTCTCTGTACAGATATGATGTACTATTGTAGCTCTGGGTGCCCACATACAGCCACAATATTTTTTTTCTCCATTTCTGATTCAACAAGGTCAGGACGTCAGTGGTTAGAAGAGGAGAATCTCAACACTGATAGGCTTTCACCACCCAGCGTTAAGCTAATTTCTCGCTCGAGTCGAAATATATCAACCAGTGAAAATTTGCATCTATTTGCCTCTTTGCATTGACTCTGTATGTCATTGCGCTGCGCTAAAAGTTGGCTTCGCTCTTGGTGTGACCGTACCGTAATGCATACAGAAAGAGACAAGAAGATATGAAGAAGAAATGCAAAGAGATGTACTGAGAAGCTGGAAGGAAGGAAAGACTGAGAAACAAGATGGTGAAAGAGACAAAGAAAGAAAGACAGATGTGGGAAGTGAAAGTTGTGCCTACCTACCGTTCTGAAGTGCACAACAGAGTAGAAATGTTTGATTATTCGACATTGAACTTGCAGCCTGAAATACCTGAAATACTCTACAATATGTGCAACCAACTTGCAAGTTCATCTTAACAATCTTCTCAATCAGGGTCTCAGCCATAGATCTAATCCATCAGCTTTAATCTATTTCTTTGCCCATTTTTTACTGCCATCTTGCAAGCTATCAGAGGCATCATACATACCAAACAGTAAACGAGCAGAGAGCTCTGAGGTCCATCCAACTGCTCCTACATGCAAAATGAGGAATACTTAAATTTCACTATAATTTAACTCTCGAGAAATTATATAAACCAGGGGCTAGATAGGAATGACTGTTGTGCTAATCATAGGTTTCACCCCCACCGCTATTATCTCCCCACCCACAATGGAGACAGTAACAAAGTTCAGCACTATTCTAAATCAACTAAACAACTCAAATCTTTCCATATGGAGACACAGAGATAAAATGTTATGAAGTTGAGGTTGGTGTGAAGAAACCGCAAAGTATTATCTTCAGGTACATTTAGATAAAATACTAAGCTTGTTCGTTTGAGGAAAATAAGATACATATTTACAGTATATACTGGTTATCATGTATAGGGTGGTGGGTGCCTGGAAAAGTGGGACGGATAATTCTTGTTTTGCTGTCTCATTTTGCCCGTTGAAGATGTAAACAAATCGCCCACCGCTCAATTAAAAGTGCACAATAAGCATCAACCAGGGAAAAAGTGGAGACCCTTAGGGGGGTCTGTTACTGCCACCCCTCTCTGTTTAGTTTCCTCCACAGGGAGCAACAGTTTGGAAAAATCTCCAACCTGACTGACTGGACTGATTTTTGATCTAGGGTTTTGATTTTTAAACTACTTTTTTTCTGTCACAGCCTATAATTGCACTGTTAGTTAATGAACTTGACAATTTTTTGACTTTTTGATCTTTAGCTGCTGATAAAAGAAACAAATAAAGAGCTGCTTGGTTGATGGTCTGCGTACTATTTAACTGTTAAAATAACAGTTGCTGAAAGAGAAAATAACCATATTTTTCATTTTAATTGGGATACAGAAAGCAGAATATAATATAAAATCTGTTTGTTTGGTTTATAGAGGGGTGAAGTCCCGCCCCTTCCTGTGGACAACCATGGGACCTTACTTCGGAAAAAATATGAACGGTAGTCAACAGCGAGAGACAAATATGTTTTTGATCCCGTTTGAATTGCACCATGAATCACACATATGAGGTTTGTCAATTTAAAACATAATTTTGCAAGTCAAGAAAGCGGTTTACTGCAAAACTGTTGAAGTATCAGACTGTGAAAATACATAATTAGAGAGACGACACACCCAAAAGGCTTGTAAGTGGCGTCTCTCTCGCTGAAGCTACGACGTGTTTCGTACTGGGATGTACTCACATGAGCAACGGGTCTCACTTGTTCTTTCACTTACGGCTCATAAAATGACCAGGAGTCGCTGGATAAAACACATCAGGTAAGATAACGTTAGGCCAAAGTTAACCATGTAAATTTAGAGAATCTCAGGGCCTCAGTGACCTGACAGTTTTGTCTTCTGACAAATAACCTCTGTAAACAAAGGATGGCTGAAGTACTTGTTATGTCTTGTGATGCTCTGTTGTCTGTTCTGTGCTGACTTAAGGATAATGATTCACTTGATTATTTTTTCAGGACTCTGCACTTATCTGTGTTATGTATTAGTATGTATAAAGGCCTGACTATTTTTGTGTTCGGGGCTCACTTGCCTCAGCCCACTCAGGTGGCTGTGCTCGTGAGTCCATCTGCAGATGCTTTTATTAAATTTACTTGAAAGACAAGTTGTGACCTTGGCTTGTGTCTTGTTTTAACAGAACCCGCCACCACAACAGAAATGCAAAGTATGTTATTCAGAAGCATGTCTTGTTTTGTTCCCCCTCTTTTTATACTTTGTATATGCTCTACAACACATTTTGGATGTAGGAGAGGGGGGATGGGGCTGTTATATTCAGCTAGACCCCAAAAATGCTGAGGCCATCTCCGATAACACCCTTTGGCAGGTTGTGGTGTGATAAATCACTTCAGCTGACCCAACAGGTCAGATATAATGATTCATTAGACTGCTGGTGATTCATTAAAGCATATTATTATTTATTAAACCATTTCATTTCACCTAAACTGATCAGATGAAATGATTTAGTACCCCCAACATTGCTATTCTTATTATAACATTCTTACTAGTTAACATGCATCTGTTTCCATTCAGCTTCATGTTAATTGTACTTAATATGCATGCCATAAATCCTTCATCAGAGCCATGGTGTGCAGGACAGATAATATTGCACACAGTGCACTTTCATAGACTAAGCTACTGGAGTTACCCTGCACTATATTAACTTTTAACAGTCTCTTCTGCACTATATTCACTTTTTTAATAGTCGTGTATCACAGCTGTTACCCTGCACTATATTCAATTTTGACAGTTTTCTTCATCTCCTTGTATTTTTTATATCTGGTATATTTTTTTTGTACTTTGTACTTTGCACTACTAACTTTTTTACTGCCTTTTTACTAACACGTTTTACACTATGGAACTGTGATGCTGGAAACTTGAATTTCCCTCTAGATCAATAAAGTTAATATCTATCTATCTATCTATCTAACATATGCCGAATTTTACTTTGTACACCAACTATTTTAGAAAAGTATTAAGTTATGTTCCACAAAGCCTGTATGTTTGGCAATACGCCAGGTAACATAAAATTGCCATATTTTTGAATGGAATAAGGTTCCTCCCATACAGAACAGCTACTACTGCGCATAACTCAGGTCAGATGTAATGATTAATTAGACTGGTGATGATTCATTAAAGCACATTTTGATTTATTAAACCATTTCATTTCACCCAAACTAAATCAGATGAAATGAGTTAGTACCCCTAACATTGGCATTGTTATTATAACATTCTCACTAGTTAACTTTGCATCTATTTCCAGCTTGTTGCATGTTAATTGTACATGCCATAAATCCTTCATCAGAGCCACTAACATATGCCGAATTTCACTTTGTACACCAACAATTTTAGAAAAGTATTAAGTTATGTTCCACAAAGCCTGTATGTTTGGCAATAATCCAGGTAACCTAATATTGCCAGATTTTTGAATGGAATAAGGTTCCTCCCATACAGAACAGCTACTACTGCGCATAACTCAGCAGTAGTTTTGATTTGAACGCTCAAGACAGATAGGCACCTTTTTGTTAAAATAAGGTGTTTTGTGGACACTTTCAGCTGCCAAGAATTTAAGAAAGTACTTGAGTAAAAGCTCATTTTCGGCTCTGCCTCTCTGGGAAGCTGTGTGACATCTGAGCGGCCATATTGCAGAGAAAAGTTTAACTCCCTGTTCACCTTGTTTCTGTTGAACTCACCAAACCTCGGGGTGGAAATTTAACATTAAAAAGTCAGACTCAATCAAAACCTTAAAACTTTACTTTCTGACTATGTTAATCCCGTTAAAAGGCTGCTGGAGGCGGGGGTCTACTCACCGGGACTATTTTCGGCAGGTATTCGTGGTTCAAATACCAACATCAACACTGAAGCGTGTGACTTAAAAAACAAGTTTCTTCTCTCTTCAAATATCCGCTTCCTCTTTTCTTTTCGCCGCCGCTTCCTCGTTTCTTGTTTAAACAATATACCGACCCGGTACCGTTATTTATTCCCGTTGTAAACCATGTTTAACAGCCTCCGTAACCCGCCGCTGCTGCTGCTCTGGTACCGGTTGTGATGAAGTGGACTATTTTTGAAAGAAGAAGTCACTCCTCTCTTCGGTCCGTCCGTCCGTCCTGCCCCCCTCTTTCTCTCTCTCTCTCCGGTGACAGTGAGCCGTGTGTGCCGCTGACACACACAAAAACAGCTAATTAACATTAGTCACTAAACATATTCCGGTAATAAAACAGTTTAAATCAGATTTTATAGTGACTAGCTTAGTTTTAATGCCAAAAAGATGGCGTTTAATTGAACCGTTACAACTTCCAACGGTTAACGTTCTCTCTTAAACGTCATAGCAACCGTTACCATAGACGACCGTTACATCCGGAATTAAAATATAACTTTTATGCTAGTTTAATCCCCTGCTAGTTTGCCAACCCTAGATAAAGATAAATGGATATTTCAACAGTTTTACATACTTTACAGACTTTACATGCATAGGCTACTTTACAAAAAAGTAGTGGTAGAAAGTAACTAAGTACAGTACTTGAATGTAGGTCACCTACATTCAAGTACTGTACTTAAGTGCAATTTTGAGGTACTTGTACTTTACTTGAGTATTTTCATTTTCTACTGATTTCTAATACACTAGGCTACAATTCAGAGGGAAATAATGTAGGCCTACTTTTTACTCCACTACAATTATTTGGTACCTTGAGTTAAAGGTCCCATATTGTGCTAATTTTCAGGTTCATACTTGTATTTTGTGTTTCTACTAGAACATGTTTACATGCTGTAATGTTCAAAAAACTTTATTTTCCTCATACTTTCGGCCTGAATATACCTGTATTTACCCTCTGTCTGAAACGCTCCGTTTTAGTGCATTTCAACGGAATTGCAACGGAATTGCAATGGAATTGCGTTGCTAGGCAACAGCTTGGGTCCATGTTTACTTCCTGTCAGCTGATGTCATTTACATACACTGCAACAGGAAATAAACTGGGACACTTTTAGAATGTTTACGTTTAAAACCGTGTAATGGTCTAAATATTGTATATTTGTGACATCACAAATGGACAGAAATCCTAACGGCTTGTTTCAAACGCACAATTTCTAAATACGGGCTGTGTGTATTTCTCCGTATATTGAGCGTTTTGATAGTTTAACTGTATTTAAAAAGCACTTAAAATTGTTTTATAATATAAAAGACATGAAAATCTCACATTTTACAATATGGGACCTTTAAAGTTACTTTGCAGATTCAGATTAATAATACCAAATATAATAAACAAATACATCTTGATGTATTATTAGGAATAAAAGATAAGACTGCATTGATCACCTGGTGAAATGCTGCATAACAAGTAGCCTAATTTTACTTTTTGTACTTTAAAGTAGGCTATATTTTCATGCTAATAGCCTTCTTTTATACTTCAGTAATATTTTGAATGCTAGACTTTTACTTGTAACAGTATTTTTAAACCGTGTTGATGCTTTTAGTTGAGTAAAAGATCTGAGTACTTCTTCAACCACTGGAAATATTGTACTTTTTACTCCAATAGCTTCATGGCCGGATTAACCTATTAGGTTAATCCTATTATTCTTTCATAAATATAGTGAAGTAAAAAGTATAACATTTGCCTTTGAAATGTAGTGAAGTATAAAAAAAGTGAAGTGAAAGTGGAAACTCTCAAGTAAAGTCCAAGTACCACAAAATTGCACTAATGTAACTTGAGTAAACGTACTTAGTGATTGCAATGTCTTTCTGTAATGTTATTGCTGACATTAAAGGGCTAGTTGCTTATTATACTCCATTCCTTAAAGGGAGAGGATGTAACAGTATTGCCACAATGTCAGTCAACCTCTGCCACTCTGTCTCTCTGTATTGTATTTGACGAACCTTCATTCTCCAGAGGTTGTGAAATTCACCAGCCCTGTGTGATTAAACCACACACACCACTGTACTCTGCAGTGTTTCAGCCAGATTACAATGAAAATTAAACCTTGACTATATTACTGTATATAAACTACCTAACATTAATTAGTTTCCCAAACAGAACAGGTGACAAGTTTGGACCTATAACTATTCATCATTGTGAGATCAGTCAACAATTCCAGGTCTGAAAAGTGAAGCCAATGCAGAAGTGCCTTAAACTTTCATTCTTTCTAACAGCCAGCAGGGGGCGACTCCTCTGGTTGCAAAAAGAAGTCTGATTGTATAGAAGTCTATGAGAAAATGAGCCTACTTCTCACTTGATTTATTCCCTCAGTAAACATTGTAAACATGAGTTTATGGTTTATGATACAGCACGATGTTCATTTAGTAGATTATGGTCCCATTTAGAATCAAATAGACCATAAAGCAGGGGATGCTTTAGGGCGTGGCTACTTTGTGATTGACAGGATGCTACCACGGCGTTGTCTGGTCTGGGTGTTGTCCGTTTTTTCGTCTAACAATTTTAACCCTTTCACAGTGTGTTTACAGTTTATAAAAGTTAATTATAACGTTTCTGGTTGCTTAAAAATTTCTTATTCAGCGTTCGGTTGTACTTAGCTCCACCTTCTTGGGTCACTTCTGGTTCAGAAAAACCAAGATGGTAACAACCAAAATGCCGAACTTGAGGCTTCAAAACAGCAGTCCACAAACTAATTGGGTGACGTCACGGTGACTACGTCCACTTCAGTCTATGAGTGAGACATACAGTATATATACTTATACATTATCTACAGCTTTTGAGTAATACAACTGAAAGGGAGAAGTATTCAACATCCTGGAACGTCTTGATATCTGAAAGGGGAAGAGCCTTTTTAGGAAATTGTGGAAAAATGTGAAACTCACTCAAAAAAATATGCAACTCATTGAAATAATGTACTCATTGGTTGCACGAGAGGAAATTGTTAAGAAAAATCAGACGTATCCTGTGACTAACACAGTTTCCCATCAACTCCATCTGTGTACAAATATGTTCAGTACGTGGTAATTTCATCACTTATTGCATTAACCTGATTGAATTACCACCACATGTTCATACAACAACAAAGAAATTAAGAACATGTCCAACACATACAAGATTTACAGATTTGTAGATCAAAATATTATAGGAAATTGGGTTTTAAAGGCTAATAGCATCAGGTATTTATGATAGAGCTGTTGATATTGTAGACATACGGGAATATTTTCATGGCAAACCATTTAATCTTTTCAATGTTTCTTGTAAAACTTTCTTATTGTTAGGAAGGAAAAGTCTGATACATCACAGGACATTAAATATCTCCATTGAAATCCATATAATTGACATTTTAAAGCATCTATTCAACCACATTTACAGTGTTGGAAGCAAAATCAAGATATAACTTCCACAACAGCAAATGTACCATCTTAACCTCAAAACACAACAACAAAACTTACAGCACATAGCAACACAGGACTGCAGACATACAAGTGGACTTCCCTTTTTCATGTAAATCTGGCAAGATAAAAGAGGGAAACCCCATCTAGCGTCATGTTTACATTGCAGGATCAATGCTCAGTGACGCAAACACTCAGATATAAAACACTGCCAGCTGAAATCTCTACAGAATCTGATTTTCACACTGCAGCAGCAGAGACTGGAGCATTATCTCATCTAATATTACAGTAAGAGTTGGAGTTCTTCTGGTGAGCAGTGGGAAGATGTGGACGCTTCAGGTGGTCCTCATCTGTGTTTTCCTTCAGGTATGTAAACATTTAATGGAAATTAAAATGACAATTTGTAAATAGAAATTAGATTTAAGCTTTAAATTATAGGACAGGGAAAGTTTATTCATGAATATAAAGTGCTTTATGATGTTTGGCAGTGAAACAAAATAAATGTCTTTTCAGGGGAAATACAGTTTTATTTTTATTTATTTTTTGTATACAAAAGGACACAATTACATAAAAAAATGAAAGAATAATGATAAATCTTTCACTGTTTTGGATAAAGACTAACATGTCAAGTATAAAACAGTCTTCCATTAAAAAAGGCAATTTATATCAACAGGAAGTTATTGTTAGTGTTTGAAAATGTATTGCTTTTGTGCATTATTTGGGCTTGATATATAATCAAGAAGAGGAAGAATGAGTTGTCTTTGGTGTAAAGCATGCAGAATGTTTTGTGAGGGCTCTTAAGATTTCTTAATAAAATATAATTTTATAATTATCTTCAATTTAGAAATGTTTTATTAGGATTATCAATGAATGAAAAGGTAAGGCAAGTTTATTTATATAGCACATTTTAGCAACAAGGCAATTCAAAGCACATAAAACATCAAAAGCATCAAGACAAAGTGCAAAAGAAATACATAATAAAATAATATTATAACACAGTTATGTATCTGTGTTGATTGTTTATATTATCAAAATATCTGTTTTCTGTATCTTTGTGTAAGACAAATAATATTAAATATAAAAAGTGCTTTACAAAAGGTTTAGAAAAGCATCAGGAAAACATTTAAAGACATCAGAAGTAGAATTAAATGTTACATAAAAAGTACTTGGTTTCAGTTGTTTCAGTGCAGCTACAGACCAATAAATGCATTAAATAAAGATAAATTCATCAGTCAAAGGCAGTTCATTTCTTTGTTGTGAGGTGATAATTGCTGTCTGATTATGAGTCTGTATATATATTTAGCTCCAAAATACAAATATTGGTGTTTATTATCTCAGAAAGTCACTGAAATTCAAAGTGCAGTAGAGTTTTCTTGTGAAAATTCTTTTATTTTGAAAGTTCTTCAAATGAGCAAATATCATATCAAGTAAAAAAATTTGAAATATACAACAAAAAATCTGAAAATAAATCTGTAATTAAATGTAAGCATTGAGTGGTACCTGATCATTGCGCTACTGTAACTTAAAATCAACCCTTATATTTCTTAAATGTCCTCTGTCAGGTACCGGGGTGTTTCCCATCATGCCTCATCACGGGCTCTGTCGCCAACTGTGGCTCCCAGAACCTCCGCCAGGTTCCTCCTCTGCCCCCCAACATCACCCACCTGTACCTGGAGATGAACCACATCGCTGAGATCAACTCCACCTCCCTGTCGGGGCTGGAGCAGCTGCAGGAGCTGGACCTCGGGCGACAGTACGTTCCTCTTGTGATCCGGAACGACGCCTTCAGCGGGCAGCGACGCCTGAGGAAGCTGGTGCTCGGCTTCAACGTCGGCCTCCAGCTGGAGCCCCGGGCGTTTACGGGACTGTCCGGTTTGCAGAACCTCTACCTGGATTACTGTTCGCTTCAAGACTCCATCCTGAAGGAGGACTACCTGGAGCCGCTGACCTCTTTAGAGACTCTTGACCTCTTTGGTAACAAGATAAAGAGACTCCAGCCTGCGATGTTCTTCGCAAACATGACTAATTTGAACGTTTTGAATCTTAAGTTGAACCAAATTGACAAAATATGTGAGTCTGATCTAGTTGGTTTTCAGGGAAAGCACTTCCAGGTTCTGAACTTGGACTCTGTTCACCTTAAGGCCATGATGAGCGAACGCTTTGACTGGCACAAATGTGGGAATCCTTTCAGAGGGATGTCCTTTCAGTCACTCGACCTATCCCACAACGGGTTTAGCGTGGGCACATCTAAGCGTTTTTTCACAGCCATTAAGGGGACGAAGATAACATATCTCAAACTGTCAGGACACATGGGTAAAGGCTTTTCATTCAATAACCTCCCTGATCCAGACCGCAGCACATTTGAAGGCCTTAACGCCGGCTCAGTCCACACTTTGGACCTGTCTGAAAACATGATATTTGCGTTGCAACAGGGGGTTTTCAGTCCGCTGAAAGAAGTCGCAATCATTGACGTTTCCCAAAACAGAGTGAATCAGATCCACAGGAACGCCTTCGAAGGTCTTCAGGGTCATTTGAAAATGCTCAACGTGTCACACAACCTGCTGGGGGAAATCCACTCTTACACGTTTGACTCCCTGACAAACCTGCGAGTGTTAGATTTATCCTACAATCACATCGGTGCTCTGGGTTACCGCTCATTTAGTGGACTTACCAAATTAAAAGCGTTATATCTAACAGGAAACTCTCTGCGTGACCTTGGCTTCCCTGCATCTCTACCGAGCTTAGATTATCTCTTCTTGAGTGACAATAAACTGACGTCTGTGAGAAGTCTCACACGCTTTGCCGGTAATGTTAAGCATCTGAACATTCAAGACAACAGATTGACAAACCTGGGGGACGTTTACATGTTTTTGTCTCAACTGAAAGGCCTCCAGCATCTCGCCTACGGAGGAAACACAATCAGGTGGTGCACGCTCAGTGGACGAGTTGGTTTGAATAACGCTCAAACTCTGGATCTTCACAGCAGCTCGCTGCAGTCCATCTGGTCTCAAGGGAGATGCCTGAATCTGTTTGACAATCTCGGACATGTGATTGGTGTCGACTTGAGCTTAAACGCGCTGCAGTCTCTTCCTCAGGGTCTTTTTAAAGGTCTCACCTCAGTAGAGGAGATGGACCTGTCATCCAACAGCTTGACCTACCTCCAGCCTGACGCGTTACCCAGAAGTCTCAGAGTGCTCAACCTGTCCAACAACTTCGTAGCGTCCCCTAACCCCGCCGCTTTTCGCTCCCTCAGCTTCCTCGACCTGAGAATGAACCGATTTCACTGCAATTCAAACCTGAAAAGCTTCCTGAGTTGGATGAAGGAGACCAACGTGACCTTCCTGAGTCCCGTAGAAGAGCTCAGGTGTGAATTTCCTTCTGGTTTCTATAATGTTCCTCTGTTAGATTTCTCTGCTCAGACCACACAGCAGTAAACCAGCAACTAGAAGTGACCAAATATGTTTGTTCTTTCGGGGGAGACACCAAGAAAATCATAAGGGATTAACCACAAGTGCCATGTAATGTTGATTTGAGTTTATCACATGATGCGTTCTCTGTATGATCTGAATTTGTAATAAGTGCCAGATAATGTAATCTCAGAAATTCATATAATAAAATTGTATTTTTAAATTTATAATTTCCATGATTTAATTAAGTGGAATAATAAATGTACTACTTTATCTAACAACAACCACAGACAATTGTTACATTAAGTGGTTTATGTGTTCAAAACTGAGTTTAGTTTATATGAGCAGATTATTGGTGCGTCCTCTTTTCTGTCCATTGTAGTGTCACTGGAAGTAAAACTGGCAACTCAAAGTTTATCTGGGATAAGACTTTCAGTCCTTTGGAGCTCAAAATACTTTTTTTATTTTGGTAAATACTTCACTCCCAGTATATTTACTGTATTTTACAGGTGAAAATGAGCTTTGAGTTGGATCATAGCTGTATAATGAGACATCAGGATGTTTTCTCCTCTTCCAGCAGAGGGCAGCATCATCCCAGTTAGTAACTGGCTGTTCTCCTCAAGCCTTCAGATGAATGGCTCCTCTAAAACAATACCAACCAGACATTACCCAGCTGGGATAAATGTGCAGCAATGCAGCATTTAGTTGCATAACCTCTGATAAATTAGAACAAAACAGGGATCAATAAAGCATAAAAATGATCCACTATAAACTAGATAAATAGGATTGATCAGTGCTGAGGGGAGTTACTGTAAACAGGGAATGAGGTCAACAATGTTCAATGGTGCAGCGTTTTTGGAGCAATAACAACACACAATCTTCTTTTTTTAATATCCAAGGCAGGATTCTGTATTGTGATTAATTCCATTATATTATATTAACAGATCTTGTTTATCATGTGATGTTAACTTGGAGTGTGACTGAATTAAAAATGTGTCCTAATAAAGCTGCTCTCTGCTCATGAAATATTAAACGTCGACAGGCGGGGGGGGGTGAAGAAGAAGAAGAAGGAGAGACCTCTGTTGTGCCTGGAAGTCAGCTGCTGATAAGACTCAGACTGCATGAGTGAATTTATAGACCTATGTGTGTGTGTGTGTGTGTGTGTGTGTGTGTCACCTATGAGTCATCACCAGACCTGATTAAGTGATATGTGTGTGTGTATGTGTGTGTGTGTGTGTGTGTGTGTGTGTGCGTGTGTGTGTGTGTGTGTGTGTGTGAACGCTCATAAATCACAGACTTGTGAGTGTGTGTCCAAAATCTGTAAGATTACTCATCTGTTACTGATATACACTGTGAGTGTGTATCAGACTAACTGGTAGAATACCTAAATACTACAGTAACTGACTGACTGGTAGTATATTTATATTCATATTTAAATATTTAAAACACATCCAACCAGGGGACGCTGATAATGAACAGACTGAAAGCAACATATAAACTACACACCAATGTTTTATTGCTATTGTTTCATTTTCCAACAAACAAACCATCAGAATATGTTTAAATATGCTAAAGTCACATAAAAATGTTGCCTACTTATAATGGCATTAAAGCTGAAGTAGGCGAGATTGGAGCAAATATGATTAAAAAAAGTTATTTTTATTGAACAGTCGCTATATCGTGACAGCAGTACATGAAACAGGTAACCTGAAAAAACAATCATGTGCCTCTGTGTCCTCCGGTGCTCCTAACGGCATCTGCAAGATTTCACAGGAAGGAAAACAAGCAGTAAGAACTGATCTGAGGTCCGCTGTCTATGAGAGCTGGCTGTCAATCACTCGCGAACTCCGACCAAACGATCAAACTAGGCAGCGCTGATCAAATATGAATCAATAGTATGTTACGTTAATGCTTATTTCTCTCCTCAGATGTTCTCAGAATCATCTCGTAGTGCACGGTTTATCTGTAAAATGAGAAAGTTTGTGACACGGCCGCCATTGTGAAATCTGGTGAAGGAACTCTATATCTGCTATAGAAATTAGATCAATCATTAGTTGCAGTACTATGTACTACTACTATGTACTATACCCCATAGGTCCTTTCTCTTTTGATTTACCTTTATATTGTATATAGATAAAGAGCCTTAGCAAGGAATTACCTTAAATTATTGGTTGTTTTGGGATCAGAAAGTAGCTGTGGTTATTCCTTTGGATTATTGTAATAATGCATTTTTTTGTGCATGTAGGTTTTCCACAATGTCGTAACATTACGTGATAAATAACCCATAACTTCCTACTTACTGTTAATATGTTTTCCAGCATGTATTGATTGTGCGTGTGGCTGTTAGCTGGTGGTTATACTGTGATATTGTATTGTATTATAAATGTTGCATGTAATGTGAACCACAGGAAGAACAGCTTCTGCTCCAACTGGGATCCTAATAAAACAAAATTAAATATTACTGCTCTTGAGGGAAATATCTCTCTCACACACACATAATAACCTGAAACAAATCTTTATCTATTGATTAGATTTTAAGAGCTTTTTAAACATGATAGATGGACCAGCAGGCGCCTGTGACAGCGTCTTTATTTGATTTTTTTATCAGCCAGACATGAGCTCAGCTCGACCGGCCCACCATGTTACGTACATACATATTGATACACCCCCCCTCTCCATCCCCTCCATCTCCCATCCCAATACCCTTCACTGGCAGGTTACCGGCAGGTTACCATGGAAACAGGCTCAGTATCCACCTCCTCCACAGTCACTTCCTGATTGTCTTTGGATCCCTGCATCCATCCGTCCCTCCCCCCTTCGTCTTCCATCGGCATCCCTCCTCCTCCTCCTCTTCCTCCTCTTCCTCCCCCACAGCCCTCACACTCACATTTATACAATATTTTACAGCCCTGACACAGACGGGAAATGTACATGAATGAGTTTACTGACTAATAAGACAAAATGTTTATAAATTAGCAACATTAAGAGGCAACATAGAGTGGAAAACAGCTGTTTGTTTTCGAAATTATTTGAGCAAATCATCGTTTTATCACTGTAATAATCATAATTAATGGATATTTTGAGGCAGATGCTGTGAATAAACCAATGTACCCCCCGTTTTCAGTGTTGGAGACGCCAATGTTTCAAATCTTTTGCTTGAATATCAGTATTTTAATACGTTTATCTGATGAAAATCACCCTGAAATGTGGCCTTATAATGCTTAAAACATTTCCAGATAAACGTACATCTCTTCCATTGGCGATGAATCTTCAGTTGCATGTATTTCAACCTCCACTAGACACATTTTCATGAAGCCTCAGAACATTTAAAGTCACATTTCATTTTGGGTTTTTTTTTTCAAACAACAAACTGGGTCAATTATGTACCCAGAAGCCGATGACTAAACACATAAAACCCTCAGTGTGCATCTGTAAATGGTTGAGACAGAGAAGGAAGTAGGTTAACACAAAAAAACGACATCTGACTAAAATTTGTACCACAGAAAGTACTTTTTGCCATTTTATATCCTTTTTGTCTCATTTTGTTTATATTACTGATTGATATATGAGTATTTGCTGAGAATGAGTGTGAACAGAGCCTCTTCTGAAGCAATTTTTTAGGTCAAAATGTAAAAAAAAATCTGGCTCTAGCTTCTTAAATGCGAGGATTTGATGATTTTCTCAGTTTTATATCAAAATGTTTGGGTTTTGGACTGTTAGTCTGACAAAACAAACAATTTTAAGACATTGCGTTGTGCTCTGGGAACTTGTGATAGGCATTTTTACAATTTTTAGATACAAATTGTTAATAAATTTGTCCATATTTGCAGCCCTAGAACGAGCAAGTCGCGGTAAATGTCTCATACCTTTAAAATGCTTCAGCACTGACATCTCAGTGACGCATTGTGAATTTCCACAAGCACATTTCTGACACATTGTCAGCTCTAATCAATGTGTGCAAACATGTGGTTCCATGTTTGGTCATAAAACATTTTGCACACAAAGGGGGACAACATCATGTATCAAGTATTGTAATGAAAACTAACCAGATCTGCAGCTCGTTGGAAGTAAATGTTGATTGTATAGACTATAAAGGACTGCTCTGTGCTCTATCAGGGGGTTCAGCTGCAACTGGATCTGAGGCATCAATAATACAGTGATAATTAGTTGGCCTGACCCCCCGCTGTCTGCTGCTCTTAACCTCCAGCAGGTAAAGAGCCCCGTGACACTAAACTGTCAGACTGCTGTCTAAACAACACTTCAACAAACAACCTTTGAAAATATTCGTCTTATTCATCATCATACGAATGATTGAAACTTTTTTTTTTTTAAATTAAACTGCAGGGACTCTGTGAGTGTGTGACCATGTTTTTTTTAAAAAAAAGGTTAAGTTTTAAATCATCATCATTCAGGAAAAGTGTTTTTGTTTCTTGATTGTTTAACAATTGTTTAGCTGGTTTCCAATCAGAGGAGAGACCAGAGATGAAGAAAAACTCCTGATATGTGACAATACCTTTGAGGTGGAGGCAAAGCGGAGAGTCAGTTTCTCCACTGAGTCCATTATTTTTTTAGATCAAAAAAGTCAACTATGTTCAATTCTGTGTTTTGTAGTAAGTAATGGTTGAGTTGGTTTCACTGGTGAGTTAACTGGTAACAAATAATTAGTTGTGTGATGACAAAAAAAGTCCACTTATAAGCGTTTTCTGAGCTTTTAAAGGGACAGTGTGTAGGATTTGGTGGTGTGGTTGCAGATTACAACTGACTAAATTCCCCTGGACTCACTCCTCCCTTTCCAAGACTGAGGTAACGTGAGCCACCGGCTGAGTGAAGAACCACTTGGCTCGGAGGCCATCCTCACCATAATAACGCTACTGTAGGAGCAACGGAAGTCAGATGGCAGCTGGCGGAACCACGGTTTTACACTCTGCGGCTCACTTTACCACAGTTTCACAAGTGTCAGAGAACTATGGTGGCCTTCAGGTAACGTAAAAACGGGAAAGTCTCTCTCTAGAGTCAGTGTCTGGTTTGTCTGTTCTGGGCTACTGTAGAAACATGAGGACCTGCTCCCTAAGGGCTCATTCTAAGCTAAAGAAAACACAACAGTTCTTAGTTTCAGGTGATTATACACTATTGAAAACATAGTAGTTAATATTATATTCCATTTTTGCTAATAGATTCCCCTGAAATGTTACACACTGTTCCTTTAACCACATTTTATGGTCTTCCTAATTGGATGGATCCAATCTGATCTCCATCCAGCTCAAGAAAAAGCCAGTAAGTGGACCCTCAGTTAACACTTTGTGTCGTCAAACTACTGTTTCCTTGACCAAGAATGAACTTTCACAATCAGTTGGTACTGTAGTATTGTTACTACGGTTATTTAATTGTTTAGTATACCTCTTGGACACTGACCTAAGAGTTACATTTCTGTGTGTTTTGTGTCCTGATGGCCTGAATAAAAATCCCAGTAAAAAGTGTGACATGCCTCAATATTTTCATTTTAATTACATTATTTTAAGGCTTTGTTTTTTTAAATCAGACACTGTGGAGGAATAATGAGAGACAAAGGGTGTGATAAAGGTCATCATTCAGGTTTCAGAGCACCTCGTCTGACCAACAACAGCAAACATTATAAGTTACATCAATACTTCCTTCTGTCTTCATCCATTTCGTCTCCACTTTAACACAGAAAACAGATCAAACCTGCCCCCGAAAAAACCCTCCAAACACATGAACTATGTACACTGATATCTTACAGGGGGATTCAAGCAGTTTGTGAGCTTTCAGGGTCACAATTAGACACACAAACAGGCAATCATACAGCCCTGTAATACAAACACACACACTCACACATCCACACACACAAGGGTGATCGAAGGCTCATGCAAAAGGACGAAGGGGGTTCTGGAGGGTCTTTACATCCGTAGAACAACAGGAAGTGGTGTTTTTACAGAGTTTCTGAGGTTCGTCAGGTCATTTAGCTCACTTCCAGATGTAGTTTATCACCTCTCAGGACTCAGCACAGGTGTTTTTGTGTCTTTCAGAGGATCACTGGCCAAAACAGGAAGAGGAAAAGAAGGAAGAGGAAGGAATAAAATAAATAACGATAATAAAAAAAGAAATCCTCTTCACTAAAGCTTTACTGCGCCGTCATGGGCGTGGCAGTGTGACACGCTGCCAAGGAGACATTAGAAGAGGAGGAAGTGATGGATTTCGGGGTCTGACACCTGTAAAAAAAACAAACAAACAAGAAGGAGTAGATATTAAAATGAATATATGGATAATGTATAATCTTTAGACACAGGTTAATAAGATTATCTAGCAACATTGAGATTACAGGCTGCTGAGCAAATGAGAGATAAACCATCAGATTAGGACCGCCTAGAGAGGGTGTGGCTAATCCTCAATAATCCCATTTACAGATGCATTGACTCTAAACCATTTACACCAGTCAGATACAGGCCAGTAAAAGCAGGTTTACCACATACAAAAATATGATTTATTGTATAAATGGATACTATAAATCATAATGGAGGAATTTAATTTAAATGAAGCTAATATTTGAGAGTAAAACAACATCTGATTATATCAACTTTATACTACAGCCTGACTGATTTTGATAAACATCAATAAATCAGGGTAAAACAAAAACAGATATTACATTAAACAATATGTGCTGAGCGGTAAATTGGATTTTAAAGTTGAAAAATAAACTTTAAATATATCTTTGGCTTCACTGTTGTGCCATTTCTTGTTACTTATCGGCCGACATATTCTCCAGTAGGATATATTAGCTAATATCGGCTCTACGTCTTCTTACAAAAATACTTTTTTGGCAAAGATCTCTTAAATGTGGTTATTAAAGAGCTGTGTTGAAGATACGTACTGGAGCAGGATGTTTCATGGTTGAACAATAAAGTTTTACTCCTTTATAAAAAGATGACTTTTTAAGAGTAAAGCAGATTAAAAGGCACAAATACGAAAACTTTTTTTATCTTAAAGGTCCCATATTGTGCTCATTTTCAGGCTCATGCTTGTATTTTGTGTTTCTAATAGAACATGTTTCCATGCTGCAATGTTAAAAAAAACCTTTATTTTCCTCATACTGTCTGCTTGAATATACCTGTATTTACCCTCTGTCGGAAACGCTCCATTTTAGTGCATTTCAACGGAATTGCAACAGAATTGCTAGGCAACAGCTTGGGTCCATGTTTACTTCCTGTCAGCTGATGATATTTACATACACTGCAACCAGGAATAAACTAGGACACATTTAGAATGTTTACGTTTAAAACCGTTTAATGGTCTAAATATGTGTATTTGTGACATCACAAATGGACAGAAATCCTAACGGCTTGTTTCAAACACACAATTTCTGAATACGGGCTGTGTGTATTTCTCTGTATATTGAGCGCTTCGATACTTTCACAGTATTAATATAGCACTTAAACCTGCTTTATAATATAAAAGACATGAAATCTCACTTTTTACAATATGGGGCCTTTAAGTGAAGACAAATGAGGGTAAAAAAATGCAAAAATATGTAACCTATGAAACATTCCTGTACTTGCAGATCTGCCAACACTTGCATAAGCAGTACTGTATGTGTGATAAATCAATACTAGAAGATGATATGAGGATAATATCTGGGTCGGGGGGGTTTCAGACTCACCAGGAGCGAGACTTGCGGACGCCTCCATCCTTGGTGGGCGAGTTGTCCAGAGAGTGACTTTGGTTCGACTCCGACTCTGCTGAGCGATCCAGCGAGGCGGTGTTCAGAGGAGTCATGTCCAGCTCCAGAAACATGATGTTCTCCGCCTGCGCACACACACAGAGACACACTTTGCTAACTAACTTGTTCTCTAGTGAAGCTTCATTCAAAAAGGTGTTTCTCACACATCACATCAATCTTGGCTCCATTGACTGCAAATCTCTGTTAGGATTAATTTTAAAGAACTATCACATGCTGTACGAAGCTTTACAGGCTCTGGCGTCGGAGTATGAAAGTGAACTTCTAATCCCTTCTGTTCAGGTTAAATATTACATTAAGGGGGATAAAGCTCTTTCTGTACTGACTCCTCGGCTCCACTTGCTCATCTTAAAACCCACTTCCTACAGATGAATATGTTGTATAATTGATTACTACTTTCTACATACTGCTTATGTCCCATCATTCTCTTTTATCTTCCTAACTCTGGACTACGGCTGAACAATTCTGAAAATATAATTGTGATTATTTTGACTGATATTGCTATTGCAATATATTTGCGATATTTGAGGTAAAGATAATTTTTACACAATAATTGTCATATTCATTGAAAATATATTCAAATGATTATGGTGGGATCTGTACCAAACAAAGATGTTTTCTTAAGTCTGTAGAATATGATGTGTGGGCCATATGACATATTTAATTTCACCTTTAACAAATATTGCTCCTCCTGCGATTTGAAAACAGGGAGGCCATACTATGATTTTGATAAAATTTCAATTAATTTTTCAGCCATACTATGAACATCACACAAATTATGATTATCAACTCATTCACAAAGTAAAACAAAGGTTTAATCCACATTTTTGTTAGCATAAAGTTGTTTTTTTTTTTCAAATAAAGTGCAGAAATGTTTAATTATAAACAGAGAAAAAGATTGGTTGCACATTCTTAGTCAAGATGCAAAAACAAATTATTTATTCAACCTTTCAACCACAAGGTCATGATGCCCTAAAGATGACCTTGGGGCTGAAATAGTGGATGAATTAAAGGTATATTCCACAGAAAATCCTCTCTTATGAATAAAAAATAAAAAAAGATTTTAGCCTTTCAAGTATAAAGAGAGTTATATTTATTTATTTAATTATTTATACAGCTTAAAGTTACAGGGACAGTGCACATTAACAAACATTTCTGTAAATGTGCAGTTTTAGCCTCTTAGTCCTTGTGTATTATTCCTTTAATTATCTTCTGCAACAGTGCTAGGATTGTTGGGTAATCTCTGACGGTGCGTCCTGCCCCTTTTTTCAACATCAGAAATGTTTTATTAAGCACGTCCAGTCAGTTGCATCATGTGAACACTACAGAAACACTCACACCTACCCTGTATCTGGAGTGAGCTCCCATCGCTATGGCAACCCTGGCGTACTGGCTGATTGGTCGTTTGTATCCGACTGCAGATGCCGGCCTTTTCTTCATCTGCGAGGATTTACTGAATACAGGAAGAGAGACGGAGGGGGGGGGAGGCAATCAATGAGAAATCAATGCTCAAAAAGGCCAAAATGCATTCTTCTTCTGTTAAAGAAACAGGATCCAGGTTTTCTCTCCAGTTGTAAAAGACACCACATGGACATGTTAAATGTCTGTTTCTGCTGTAATAACAGCAGCAAAGACACAAGAGAAGAAGAGCGAGTGACACAGAGAGCAGGAAGGTCAAAAGGTTGTGAACCACGACTGAAATTTAACACATTTTTGAGTCCATTACTTCCACCTGATGGCCCAGATGGGAATAATAATCCCAACACATGTCACACCCACACACTGACCTCTCAGCGGGAACAAGAGGCTGAAACTTCCACTGGTCCTCCTCGGGGTCAAAGGTCAGTCTGTTCATGATCTTGTTCTTCTCCTCTGGAGGGATGAAGTTCTCTATGATCAGATACCTGCATGAACACACAGCGTTTATAGTTAAGTCTGAGTTGTGCACTATTTTTTGTGTTAAATGACACGCAAAAAGCCTAAAATGCATCATCATGACATAAGTAATGTCCTTAAAATGTTGTGTTATTTATACACCTTCCCATGAGAACGGTTACCCCACCACCGCAGCCCCCTTGCATTTTTTAACACAGGATTGCTTTTGGTCTGAAGGCCCACTAACAGATGATGCTCATTGAGCAAACAAATCAGTCAATATCAAAATATAAAGAAGCATATCTTCCTTTCTCAAGTTTACGTGTGACTTTTGTGTTTAAAAAGTCAATTTAGGCAAAGTTTAACAAACATTTCCACAAGAGAAACGAATGAGCAACACATGAAATTTATATTAAATTAGTATTAATTTACTTTACTACTTGTATGTATGAAAATTATATCATGTTTTACAAAAAAATGCTAATAAATGAGGCATATTTGAGTTGTTGTATATACTGATTAAACAGAATGATGCACAGATTCATATTGAAGTTTTGTATTTGTCAGTCTTCGTATTTTATCATCTCCTTCCTCTCAGCGTCTCTCAGTGTTTGGACTAGTGACATCTCTGTGAAGCGTGTACGCATCTGATGTGTTTGCTGAACCATCCAGGCATATGTGCTGATCCTGCCGACTCTTCGACTCACTTGAACTTGAGCTCTCTGGTGAGCTCGTTCTGAGTTTGTTCCAGCTCCTGTCGGCTCCTCACGTGCTCGTCGTTCACGTCCTGGATCTCCGCTTTGATGCACTGAAGCTTGGCATACAGCTACGAGGAGAGAGAGAGGGAGAGAGAGAAACAGAGAGGGTGAAGAGGAGGAGAGATGTCGCCCAGTGCAGCGTAGTTGCTGATGAACTGTAGCTTGGTTGCCCGTAGCAACAGCACAGGAGGCACTGGTGTCTGGAGAAAAGGGCAGCCAATGGGAGCACGGCAACATGGCAGCGCTCCCTCTCTCCGGCTCATTCCTCCTCTTTCACCGTTCATGCTCTGACTGCACAGGCTTTAAACAAGTAGGCTAATCCTGACTGTAGTTAGCCTGAAAAGATGACACCACAGTTCATTTCTCATCTTTGAGGAAGATTCTGATCGGTGAGAAGCAGCTGGGCACAAAGTTTGTGTTGTAGAAGCTTACGAAAAAATGGATTTGTTGTTAAAAAACAGCTTGAAAATGGAAAACATTTTAAAATAATACAGAAATGTGGCCTATGCAAAAAAATCCAATGCACAAAGGCATGATGGGAGAAATACCTCTGATGGATTAAAAGACTCTTTCCTTGCATTCAGACATTTCTTCTTTATTAAGAGATTAACTGAAAACTTGTATGTTCTTCAAACATTGCCTGTGAGAAGGTGATTCTTGTAGTCTTTTAAATAATGGAACTAAAGCTGGATTTATACTTGACACAAAGGGTTAATCGCTGTCCCGCTACAGATAGCAACAGCGTAGGTTTTCAGTGACGGATGTATCGTACATGATCGGGTCGTATTGTGCACAGAAAGTGTGTTTACCGTAGAAATAGAATAGGAGTAGAACGGACATTCCCATTCAAATCTCCTCCTCCCTCACTCCTCCCTGCCACTCTGGAGAAGGACGAGCTACCAGCGAGCTGCGACCACGCTTTACAGCCCCACTGACATGTGCTTTGTTGTCACCATATCGCCATTTTCTTTAGTCAAATGACCACGGAAAACAGTTCAATGTCCGTTCTACTCCTGTTCTATGTCTATGGTGTTTACATTCTTTCATTTACTTTGTAAAATAGAGCACTGATGGGAAAGTTCACCTTGTTTCATGACTGAATAGGAGACTTTTTCTGTGCAATTGCTGTTTTACGTTCTTCGGGTTTATCGTGGCGAACAGCACGTTTGCTAGATTTTAATGAATGTCACTGAAAAGGGGAAAAAAAAATACTGAAGCCTTTCCTTCAAAATGTTTAAAGGTATTTCTGTTTACATTCAATGTTTCTCATTAAAACGCATAATGTATATCATCGAGGTCTAGCAAACGCGTTGAATGAATTTCCTTCCTTGTAAAATACTTCCAAAGCAGGTTTTTGTTTAGATTCATGTTTACCAGCTAAAACTCGCCTTCTTCACTGCCTTCTGGTGCATTACCGCTCATAAAAACACTGATTATAGCACTACTAGTGGTCAAAACACTACACAGGGTGCCTTTAACGTTGTCTCCTCCACTATTGGAAACACAATCAGGCTTTAGAAGTGTTCCCTGACTATTATCAACCATTCCTTTATAACTGCAAAAAGTCCAGCAGTAACAAAACTCTCCTCCTTTTCCTCAGAGAGGCACCATGCAGCGAGCGAAGGGTACATGGCACACGTCAGGGCATCAGGAGAGCAAAGATCAACATAGGATCATTAGTCACATTGTCATCCACACACACACATCGGGTTGTTTGGGGTTAGTCCTGCTGGCCGTGCAACGGATCGGGAAGCGAGTAGAGAGGGTGGGTGGGGAGGGGGTTTACAAGGTTCAGAGTGTTGTTTTAGGGAGGGCACGGAGGGATTTAGTGGCAGATCCTGACATGGAAGGGGAGAACAGATCGAGAAGGTTAGCGTGGGAAGAGGCCCAGGATAGAAAGTGACGATAGGGAGTGACGGGAGTGGAAGGGGATAGGTCCAGCAAAGAGGAGGGGACGGCAGGACAAACCTTGAGGTACTGAGATTTAAGTGTGTGTCCGAACGGAGCATGTGTCCGAGGCAGGGGGTCATTAGGATCCAGGTCAGGGGTCAGGGGTCAAAGAGGGGTAAAGAGGGATATACTGACATTAGGAACAAAAAAGGAAGGTGTGTGTATGTGCATGTAAAAACATATCTGTATGTCTTATATAAAAGTGTGTGCATTTGTGTTTTATATTTTTATAATTTTATACGTAGATGTACGTGCGGTATCTGTGCACCTTCTTGAGTTTCTTGGTCTTGGCCTCGACTTCCTGCTGCAGAGAAGTGAACGTCTCTCTCAGCTCCACCGTCTCGTCGTCCCGGACCAACATCTGCTGCTGGATCTCCCTCTCGCTGCGCGTCTGAAAGCATTCATTAAAACGTTACCTTTCTGTTGTTTTCAGTTACTTAGCATTTTTTTCTCTAAAGTTCTGATGTTGAAAACTGCACCTGAACTTCAGTGTTTTCAGTATTTCATGTTGTAGTTGAATAGAGGCTGACTAACTCCTTTCCACACAAACACTCCCCTCCACAAATATCAAACAATATATTATAAGAAATCACATTTTCTTTACTTAGTTGTCAAATATTTACTAATTTAAAAGCAGGCTTATAGCCTAAATATGCATTATGCAGCTGTATTATTTAGGGAAAAATGTGCTATAATATAATCAAAATAAATAAATACAACTTGATATTGGCTCTATTAAAGGATCAGGAGAAAAAACAAACAAAGCAAACATCCTTATCCGTTCATAGTTCAAGGTATTTTTCAGGAGTATCCTGCAGTTTACTGTCATGTAAGAAATAAGTGTCTTATATCTATAAACACACACTGGTTTACCTGCTCAGCAATCTCGTGCCTTTTCCCCTCCAGCATCTTCTGCTGCTCGTTGGTGTGATCGATGATGTTCTTCCCACCAACCAGCAGCTTGCTCTCCATCGCCTGAGAAAAACAAAAAGTTTGTTGTGTTATTGTAGCAGCTGCGGCATCTGTAGCTTCAACGACAATGATTGAGTGTCTTTCTCGAGGTCAAACTAAGTTCATTTGGACGTCATCTAACAGTTGTGTGTGTTGGAGCTGCAGTCATCAGTGCAGACATTGTGCTGATGAGGCAGACGGAGCTGGAAGTGGGCAGCTTAACATCCACGATGACACCATCCGACAACAAGCTGAGCTCGGCTAAAACTCTGTAGCGCTTCAGACTTCAGACATGAATCACATCCAGAAGTGTCTGATAACCACTTTGGTCCAGACTGTAATATCTCTATAAATAACAGCTATGGATGGATTGCCAGGATGAATCCTACTGACTGTGGTGATCTCCTGACTTTTCAACTTTTCTCTAAGTACAACTCTTAATAAATAAAAAAAATATTTGGCATGTGTATACAATTAAGGTCTTAATGTTTTAAATCATACTTTTTATTATTTCTTTAAGAGAAATGACTACATCAACCTAAACAATAAAGCAATATGTACATATAATAAGTAAAAACTGAAAAACAAATTATTCAAAAATAAGGGAGGAGAAAAAAAACATAATAACATATATTTCATATTTTTTAAAAATATATAAATAAATAAAAATAAAAAATAAGAATATAATAAATTGAAAATGATATAAAATAACAATAATAAATATATAAAATGCAATATATATATATAACAAAAATAAGAAATATAAAAATAAAATATAATAAATTAAAGAATGTTAAATAAAATTAATAATAATAAAAAATATATAAAAAAAGCTATATAAATAAATAAAAATAAATTCACACACCAGATTCCAGCACCGACTTATCCCTGTGGTTCCACCCGCACGTTAACATTTTCTATGATTAAAACAAGTACGACTGTGTAGCCTTTGTGAGGTTTGCTCTCTCTGCTTTCTAGTTTTTATTTCTACCTTTTAAAAAAAGAAAATCCAAGCTGCAGATATTATTACATCTGTGTGTGTTTTAACTCTGAAGAAGCATCATTATCATTTCATGCCTCTGGTTACCGTGGAGATTAGAGGCCCGAGGTCGTAGTGATGCAACCTGTCTAGAAGGTGAATCACAACCATGTATATACTGTATGTCCTGAGGGCAGACATCTAAAATTAGAGAAGAAGAAAAGGGGAGAGATAAGAAACAGGATGGGAAGAGAAGAGAAGAAGAAAATGTAAAAAATAATAAAAGAAGAGGGGGAAGAGAGAAAAAAAAAGGGGCCCAAGAAGGGCAAGCAGGGGCCACGGCCATTTTGTATTGGACACATTCCAGTCTCAGGACTTTATACAAAAAGACAGTGTGTGTGCAGCCTATACGTTCTTTATTACTAGCACACACACACACATACACACACACACACACAGACTCATGCAGAGAGTACAGTGGAGTCCTTCAGTGAGGATGCAGCAGGTCTTTACAGAAAGACTCTTTGTTTCCAGCTGTCTTTGTGTGTGTGTGTGTGTGTGTGTGTGTGTGTGTGTGTGTGTGTGTGTGAGACTGCTGCTCTTTGTGTTTTGTCATATTCTTTCAGCTTCATTAAAGGGCTTATTCATGTCACAGGTTTTCTCTCTCTCATGCATCCCATGTCTCGTCCCCCCCTCGTTGGATGAATACAGATCCTTCACATGCAGTCTTTCATGACTTAAATAGACAACTTGACACTTTGCATTGAGCTCAGTGTCTCACCAGCCACATACATTATGCTATTATAGTGAAGAAAAATGCATTTAACTTGAGTTGAAGATAACAACATCCAGTCTCACTGGGTTCACGGAACTGTGTCAAAACACCAATTACATCGAATTCACAAATGCAACAACATCCAATTAAAACCAAAGACTGCACATGTCGCCTGGTTGTCCTAAAAGCAGCTCGCTAGCATGGAGTTCATACGAGAAAACAAAGAGCACTCTTCTTCCGCACTTCTACTTTTAGTTGAGTGCAAAAAAACTACGAGTTTAGGAAACACGTAAACTCAAATCAGCAATTTTGCACATAAACTTAATGAAAAAGAATCAAGACATAAGTTGTTTCTTTTGCTTTTTTTTTAAACCACAGGAATGCTCTTTTTCTGAACTTGTTTTAGGTAAACAAACACTTTCCTATCATCTCTGTAATTAGCTATCGTTCCTTGTTGAGATCATGTGGTGCTCTAATAGCTGCAGGAGAAAAATAATCTTTGTTTTATCTGAACAATATATGCCATTGTAATCAAGTTAATAAAATTAGTTTGACTGGCTTCAATATTACAAAAACACAAACTGTAACGCAACTAGTCACTTTTACACAATACTACAGCTTGAGTTGTTTAATTATAAGTCTTTTCAACACACGCAATGTTCAAATTTTACATTTTAAAATGAGGAGAATAGTCTACATGAACAACTACTACATGAACCTTTTTGTTTTAAGCCAAGTTTTAAGTTGTTTTCAGCTGTACAGGAGTCGTGTTGCTGATGAAAACCCAACATTACCTGATTTATCTGCTTCATATTAAATGCTTTTATATAACAAAATAACAGGGGACTTTTATTGTGAAGGATTAATAGGAAATGAAATGTGTATCTCTGAATTATTAGTGATTTATTAGCAGCTATTCTTAATAAAAACGAGTCTACTAATACAGCAGGGAGGAAGAGAACAGGCAGCAAAAATAACAGGGGGTTTTTAATGTGAAGAATATAGGAAACGAAATGTGTTTATCCATCGTTTTACAGCCGCTCCTTTGACCTCTAGTCACAGCCATGGTTACACACCGCCATGCTAGATCAAACCGAGTCGAGCCAAGCCAGCACGTGTATGGAAAAACCCCGATGGAGGAAGCTCATGTAATGTGATCAAAAGCTCTAAACAGCTACTAAATGTACTGTGTGGTGAGGTTGTTTTGTTTCCGAGGTCATGAATGAACTTTCAATCTGAAATGTAATCCGGTTTTTACTTCATCTCACATCTGAGTTCAGAGTCTAGAAGGAAATTAACTTAATCATGGAGTCACAGGTTCCCATGACTTAATCATGTTTGTGATGTTCAGGTCAAGAAGCTATTCCACATCTGAGCGGATGAAACAGAGGTGAAGATGAAAAGAAGACATTACAGGAGGATGAGGAGGAGGAAGAGGAGGAAGAGGAGGAGGAGGAGGAGGGAGCGATGACTCAGTGAGGAGTCCAAATGACCTTCAATCACATGAAAGAAGACTCTCTTGTCATTCGAGTCATTAATCTGTTTCCATCCTTACAGATTGATGTTTCAGTGTTGCACGCACGCACACAGACGCAGTCAGGAAGTCTGATGATCTCTAGGTCACAGTAGAGCTTCAGTTTCTTCATAATGTCATTATACACCTTCCTGTATCTACATCTCAGTCCTCAGCGGGCTCAGACTTTGTCCTCACTGTCTCTGTTTCTCATATTCTCAATCAATAAAGCAGATTTAATATCTCACAATGTGTGTGTGCTTTGAGCGCTGTGGGTAAATCTAGAAGAAGAACTTCTACTGTAGGTGTGCAACCCAATCTCACAGGAAGGTGCGTGAATGACACGATAATACAAGGACATTCAGAGTGTCATGAGAATGCATTTTAGTTTTTTTGCGATTCATTTTTAGGGTAAAGTCTGCAACAAAACCACCTAGTTAGGTTTAATGCTTAAATAAGTACGGAAACGAAGTATAACACGTACGGAAACAACGATACATAAGTACGGAACAGGCGTCACAAACATCACCAATGTAACTTACATAACAAAACACCGGTCTCCTGGTTGTAAGTCGTGTGTTTGTTGCGATTTAGAGGGATTAAGAGGGAGCATCTTCAAAGTGGTGTTGGAAAGTTGCTTTTTCATAAATTCATAGATTCTCTATTTATTATTATGAAGGAACATGCAAGCGTTCCCGCTCAAGTGTTGCATGTACAGTATGTATGACTAGTGTTGTGGTGTGCTATATGTTGGAGGACCACAACAGAAAGTAGCCATTAGGCGTCATTGTTTCTTGACTCCTCCATTATTGTTGATGGAAGTCGGCAGACTGAAGCGTTTATAAATGCATCACCCTTTTCCTGGAGCTTGTGAGTGTGTGTGTGTGTGTGTGTGCCGGCCTGCATATTTGCGAGCGTATGTATAATCTGCCCATAAGTGCGTGCTCAAATTCTTTTGGCTGTGACTGATCCATTTCCTGATGGGAAAAGTGAGGAGAATGGGAAGTGTTGCAGATTGAGCAGGCTCATCCGCATCAGCCAGCCAATCGCAGCGAGACCAGAGGCCTGCTGGGAGCGAGCGGGTTATAAATACGATGTGACGACAACGGCTCTCGCGTGTGCAGTGGAGAGACAGGAAGCTTGCTGGGAAGAGACAGAGACACAGGAGAAGAAGAAGAAGAGAGGGTAAAGTAAAAAGACACTGAGCATGAAAGACAGACGTAGAGAAAAGAGAAAGGTCAAGTCGTTTCTGAGAATCTGTTTCGCATCAGTCCTGCACGGTCGATGCAAAAACCACTTAAAGGAGCCACAACTTAAAGCCGAAAATCTTATTAGCATTCACTCACTGTCAGTCATCTCCTGCATCCACCAAACATACCAGGGAGATCCATTAAGTGACATCACAGCGCACCACAACCTAACACCACAATTAACCTGAAAAACATCAATTGACATTGTTATAGAGCTGCAAAGTCCACAAACAGAGGAGGTCGGACTGGTTGGATGGATCAAGAAAACGTTGGATTTTGACACAAGACCTGCTGTTTGGCTTCTGTTTCTATAGGCAGTCAGTCAGGAATCTTTCCCTAACCTTAAACAAGTAGTTATTGTTTTAATCATGTTGACAAAGGTCCCCTAACTTCAACAAAGGCTCTCACCCTAACCATTTTGTGCCTGAACCTAACCCAACATTAACCATAGCGGTGCAAGATCAGACAACGGTTTTATTTGTGCACTGATGATTGACAGTTGGTAAAGCACCAACTGATGATGCTGTCCTGAACGCTAACTGGTTGAGTTGCATTCTGGGTAATGTAGGCACCAGACTTTGTCCAGGTCAAAGAATTTGTTGAATAAAAAAGACAATATCTCTGGTTCTGCTGCATTGAATTTGATCATTTTAAAAAACTGTCCGTCTGACAGTGTTGCAATGTTGAATCGGTGGAGTGCTTTTTAAAACAAAAACAAAGTTTGTTTTTAACTCATTTTGTACTTAAACATCTTTACACATCTTGTAAAAAAAATGGCTAAATTAATTATTCAACGGTTTAATCATCGTTTTGTATATTTTATGAGGCTACAGTGGTTACAAAAGCACTATATTACATCTCTCATCTATCCTCTCCTTTTAAGATAAACAGATATTCAATATATTATTTTACATGCAAACATCTCTCTGTCTCTGTGTGTTTAAGAAATGGCCCTGTTTTCTCCACTGATCACATGACACACACACACATACACACACACACACACATACAACATACAAACACACACGGACACACAACAGAGTTGATTCATCAATATTTCAGCGATGCAGCCTCCCAAGCTGAAAGATGGTGAGCAACGATGATCTCTTTCTGTTCATTAGCCAACACACACACACACACACACACACACACACACACACACACTGGCCTCCCTCTTTCCTTTCTGTCCAGTCTTTTCCTCCTCTAATTAGACAGGAAGTCAGCTATATAAACAGGAAACAGTCATTCTATCCATGACGTGATGCATGTGTGTGTGTGTGTTAGTAAAATACATTCATACTGTATATTGTGGAGAGCTGATATGTACGCACAGTGTGTGTACGTGCATTTGTGTGTTACTGGGCATTGTTGCTGATCATGCGTTTGGATTGGCTGAAGTTCAGCTGGCAGGATGCAGGAAAAACCTTTAATGCAATTTCCTCCAATAACAAAAGACAGCCAAGACTGGAGGAGCCAAGACTGGAAGATGCATTCATGGTAAAAAATAGTATCTATAATAGTATATATAGCATAATTGTCATCTGAAAGATTCAATTATCGTCCTGCTCCAGGCCGAGTTACCCTCCTTCCGTTTGCTGTAAAACCTGACGATGCATCATCTACAGTTGCAGTTTGGCTTCGTACAAAAGAAATAAAAAGATCAAAAGAAACCGGAGAGAAATAGCCGAGTGTTTCCCACACGCAGACTTTATCTGGGCAGCTTGCCATTTTTTATTTCCAGTCTCAGTTTATTAGATTCACTCTTGAGAGCTGCTAATATAATTTTCCTGTTACCATAAATTAGACTTCAAAATCTACAATTTGATCCAAATTTGCAAGTATTTGTAAGAGATATTTTTAACCAGTAAACTGCAGACTTTTAATTTAAGATGCATGAAATTGACCTAATTTTTACCGTGCTGTTTCTCTGGGAAAAAGGCTTTCTCAGAAAAGCAGAAAATTCCTAAACTAAGTAGTAGTCGAGGCAGGTTGAGGGAAACTTCCTCTGTAATAAATGACACATATGAGAAATTAACTTAAATGAGAGACAGAAAAAGAAGGTAGAGAAACATATCAACTAAAAGAAAGTGATGGAGAAACAAAGCATTATATAATCAGATAGATGAAGATCTATCATTATATAACCTAAATGCAAGTAACAAAATAAAAGCATGTTTCAGTTCAGAGAGCTTTAAGACATCTTGGACCTACAGATAAAGAGACAGAGCGTAGTGAGCGACGGTAAGAAGAAGTGAGACAGTTTTGACCCAGAAAAGTGGATCTAAGAATAGTCCACTGGAGGGTCGGACCCAGCAGCCTCCTGATGAGAAGCTGCTGCTCAGCATGAAGCTCTTGACGGTCGGTGACTCTACTGATACCTGACTGTTTCATAGCAACACAATATGGATGTCAAAATACCAGAAATGTTGTAGTCAATACCAGTAGGGTGAAATTCCACGATTCTCTATACCCAATTCGATACCACAGTAAAAAACAAAAACAAAATAAATATCATGCACTTCAACATACACTCCTTTATTACCGTTTGCATACTGTTTTTATGTGCTTTTGGATCTGAACTAATGTGGCGTCTGCACAGCAGTACATTGCTTAGCTTCCGTGCTGGTAGTCCGTCTGCTTCTCCAAACTGGGAGCGTGCCAACCGTCATCTAAGTTACTGTATTATTACACTGACTATAAGGATGTACTGTAAATATACTGTACATGTAGCAGCGTCCTCATGCGATACCTGCGGTTATGTGGGAAAACGTTTTGATAAGGGCTTGGAAAAATATCATTTGATGCTATAACATACATACTTTGACCAAAATTTTATTTGAATACATAAGGAACACCACTGTGAAGCTACTGAATGATATAAAAACCTAAAAAAACAAAACAAAATAATGAACCCACCCATGAAGTAAAGGCTCTGAATACCTCTACTGCATGTAAACGTAAAGCTGGTGGCACCTCCAGCAGAGAGACAACAGCTGAACAACAGTTGCAGCAACATTACAACACACGATCCACAGATGGAGCGCTACACCTTGGAGGCCAGTTAGCTCACAGCACCCTGCAGAAACACCAGCTGACCCAACACGGCTCCACAAGGCTGGTTCCTGACCTACTTACATCTGTTGTGTGAGTGGATGTATGTGAGGGTGAGAGAGAGGGAGAGAGGGAGGAAAAGGGGAGACGGCTTTCAATCAGATTTTATCTATAATTGGTTATTTCTGAGCTCATGTTTCCAGCCAGACACACTTATACCGCTCTCTGCCTCTCTTTCTGCCTAGCAACCGCTCTCTCATTGGTTATCAGAGCAGAGAGGAAAAATGGAACCTGTAGGACACATGCTGTGATTGGTCGGTTAATATCACTCTCAGCCAATCAGAGGACAGCAGAGCCAGGGCTGATTGATCAGACTGCTCAGACCTGGTATTAACATGTGTCCTGAGTGATCCGATCACAAGTAGACAGCTCTAAGTACAGGTGTGAACAAAGGAGGTTAAATAACGCCGCAAACTTACGGTAAATTTTGACCTCTGATCTCAAGATATGTGAATGAAAATGGGTTCTATGGGTACCCATGAGTCTCCCCTTTACAGACATGCCCACTTTATGATAATCACATGCAGTTTGGGGCAAGTCATAGTCAACACTGACACACTGACAGCTGTTGTTGCCTGTTTAGTTTGTTATGATTTGAGCATATTTTTTATACTAAATGCTGTACCTGTGAGGGTTTCTGGACAATATTTGTCATTGTTTTGTGTTGTTAATTGATTTCCAATAATAAATATATACAAACATTTGCATAAAGCAGCATATTTGCCCACTCCCATGTTGATAAGAGTATTAAATACTTGACAAATCTCCCTTTAACAGATTAAAAATGTTTGATTAATTTGTGATTAATCGCAATTAACTATGGACAATCATGCAATTAATCACGATTAAATATTTGTATCGATTGACAGCCCTAGTTAGGACATCTCCATCCATTAGCCTGTCTGTGGCACTCATCCTAAAGCCCATTCATTCCTACTGAAGGTGTAAATCTTATATATAGTTTTATATTAAACTAAGTAAGCAAACGTTACTCAACCAGGAGTAAGTTGTGCATTTGTTGGGGACTATTGTCGGTGATGAATGAATCCACATTTGGTGCTCTAGTGGGTATTTGGGGCAGGAGGGCAGTGTATGTGGGATTGAATAATAAACTACAGTGTGTGTGTGTGTGTGTGTGTGTGTGTGTGTGTGTGTGTTGTTCATGGTAAAGCTGCCTACACATGATAAGGAATTTCCTCTTCGCTCACCGTGAGGTCGGCTGCAGAGCCTTGCAGAGGCGAAGCGCAGGTATAATATGTCATCAAAAAACTGTGCAAGGAACAGGACCGGCTGTTCACTGTTTCTAGGCAACAGTTGCAGCTGTCATCTCATTGGTTGCGCTTTGAAAGGTCAGCGGCAACCAAGGTCAAAAGTTGAAATAATTTGACGGTGGCAAGGGTAGCGCTTCCACCTAGTTGGGCAGCATCATAGGAAAAACAACAGCACAGCCAGCGCAGAGCAATGAAGGAACATGTCACCAACGGGGAGCCTCACTGATGTGTTTTTGTACAACATTGTTGCTTTTGTTGCTTTTCATGAGATATATATACATAAATATCACCAGATTTGCATCTTGGAACAAACAAATGAACTTGTATCTTGCATGATAAACATTGTTTTGAAGTTATTCCTTCTAAACCAAACAGCAAGAGGCCGATGCATCAAAGGCAGGAAATACTTCTTGTCCTTAATCATCTTCCTCCTCGGGGGCGAAACGAGAGGGACATTTGCTGATTCTCAGCGCTGACATCACTCAGCAGCCACACAGTCAGCACCAAACACACACACACACGCAAAAGTCCCTCTGAACTGCTCTGTGTGATCACAAGAAGATTTCATACGATTTAGCACAAAACAGCGTTAGCCCCACGGCGCTGTGGAGGACAACGTGACGGGGAGAAACATGAGCCTCCTCGCACAGAGACGTACATGAAAGCACTCAGTGTGAAGGGCGAAGCGTCGGGATATACATTAGCTCTGTCTCATGGGACTTTCCCAGAACCTCGTACCTTCACTCAGAAGAAGAAGTGCCACATAATAAAGATGAGGCAACAACTAGAGAGAGCTTACGCTGCTCTTGAGTTTACTGTAGGTCGGCACAAGTGCTGCTTACACACTCCAATATATTCGCCAATTTGAGGGATTTTAGATCTTTTCTTTTGCTGCAGTGTGCATTTATTACATGAAATAAATCACAAATACACAACTATTGACAGACGTTTTTTGCTTATACTCTCATTTTAGCACTGTTGAAAATGATTTCTTGGCAATATATGTTGCATTTCTGGGTACAAATAGTTTTTTTATGATATTTTTTCATCATTGAAGGTAGAAGACAAAGACAAAAAGAGAGATGGGGTGCAGGTATCTGATGTTAAAGCTCAAGTACAAAAAGGGTTTATACCAAAATCTATGAGAATTGTTTTTTAATATATATTTTTTTAGTTTCTATGTTAAGCACTGATAAGTAAAATGCACATAAGTGTATTTGGCTAAAGATTGACTCTTTTTAATCTGTTAACAAGTTTCATTCTGTACAAAACAATAAATATACATAACTTGTCTAAATATTCACAGGAGAAAAAAAGAAGAAGAAGAAAAAAAAAGACGCTGAATTGGTCCACAATGGGATCTGGATACCCAAAAACAAACTAAATATAATGAAATAAAATAAAACAGATTAAAAATAGCTTGAAATAGTAATGTGTTTAGTCAACTTTACAGGAGAGATGCAAATTTCGCAGCATTTTTTCCTTATTACCACTGATAACGAGCCAAATGAAGACAACTTTAGGGCTGCAAATAACGCTTATTTTCATTGCCAATTAATCTGTAGATTATTTTCTGGATTAATCAATTAGTTGTTTGGTCTATAAAATGTCGATCAGTGTTTCCCAAAGCCCAAGATGACGTCTTCAAATGTCTTGTTTTGTCCACAACTCAAAGATATTCAGTTTACTGTCATAGAGGAGTAAAGAAACCAGAAAATATTCACATTTAAGAAGCTGGAATCAGAGAATTTTTACATTTTTTTCTTAAAAAATTACTCAAACCGATTAATCGATTATCAAAATAGTTGGCGATTAATTTAATACTTGACATCTAATCGATTAATCGTTGCAGCTCTAGACAATTGTGTGTCACATTGGGATAATGGAAGTTCAGCTATTGATGTGTACACTACAATTTTAACTTTCAGTGCATCTGAAGCCACAAACACTCATACACAGAAGTAGGGTCACGTGACGAGTCAATATCATTCCATATCGACGTTTAATGTAATATTATTGTGAAGATATGACTGTATCATATGTTAGCATTGTGAAATATTCCAAATTAATGACTCAAGTAAACTGTGATTAGCAAAATAAAGAAAAATATTTTTTCTTTCACATGTGAAGGTATTTGTCTGATGTAACGCATGACAGTAGAACAAAATTCACTGCACCCGATATCAATGTCAGTATTTATATGTGATTTTGCATACATTTTCCATATTGTGATATACTGTACATCAATATTATAAGTATTATTAATATTTGATATTGATCTCAACCATTTTGCCCGGCCCGACATGGAAGAAATCCATTGTAGAGGAGGCAAACAGATCAATGTTGTCTGACAACAGCTTCAATAGACCAGAATGTAACGCAGCCACAATGCATGCTGCGTTTTGAGATATCAGTATAACTGTAACCTTAACTGGGAAACCTGTTCTCTGTTATTACATTACCACCTACACAGACTCTACTGCATATTACCCATCACACCTCTGCTCTGGGAGTTGTTAAAGGCACTCTGGTAGGTTGAGGGAACACCAAGACTTTAACGCACAACACTTTATCGCTCCTAAAATACACAAAGCATCGCAGAAAAAGAGGATACTAGCAGGGATACAGCCTCAACTCGTCCTTCTATTGTTCCCACACTGAAAATATCTCTCATTTCCTCACATTAGCAGCTCAGTAAGCTGATCCAGTAGCGTCTCATGTTAGATGGTCCGGGCTGCAGCTACAGTATTATATAGTCACTCAGCCATTCTGCATGGCTGACTTATTGACTGGATGTGACCATGAATCAGAGCAAGTAATTAATGCAGCTCTGACTCGGCCTTTGATTGCTGCCTGTTTGTGTGTTTGTGAGAGCAGGGTAAAAGGAGGACTGACATTTTAAGCTACATTGGTCACCAGTTCCTGTCTGGACATATGAGACACCCGACCAGATTGGAGAAAGGGCAGCAGGGACAAAAACACACACACACATAGTACCAGTTACTGGAACCACTGGTGCTGGTCTGGAGTCGGTTGCACCAGTTGTATTGGTTAGTTCGTTTGTGTTATTGTGTGACTTTGGTTAGTTCGGATTCACGTGAATCTCGTGAATATGTGTGAAGCACATAAAAAAAAAAGGTCTGTCTGACCATTCATTTATAATCTTGGGAGCTAATTAGCTCTGTGGATTATTTTCCTAACAAAAGACAAACAGTGGGTCTAGTTTTCATTTCCAATAATCATCACAAAGTCGCCTCTTGTTATTCTGAGCTGCAGTGACGGAATAAGAGTGTAAAAGCATCGACACTGTCAGGAATCCCTTTGGGAATTAAATAAACTTTTTACGCTATAAATGATAACTATTCCTCCGTTTGTTAGAAGCTGTGTTTTAAAACCAGAGTGGAAATGGAAAGCCAGAAACAGCAAAATGATTCTATACCTGACCTATAAATATAAAACAGGAAGGACTTTACACACCAACTGAGGATGTTGCTCGTCTATAATAAAGACTCAGCCTGTGAAATCAGTTGTCTTCTTTGGCTTCTTTATGTCTGAGAAAATAATCCTGATGAGGTCATAATGATGTCATCAGGGTCATAATGATGTCATCAGGGTCATAATGATGTCACAGGCTTGGGTTCGGAGACATGCATTACAAATTCGGGGTATGTAGTCTAACAAAGGACGTATATTAAGGCTAACTGAATGGAGGCTGCGACGCTGTCTTGATCTATGGAGTGTGACACACTGGAGCTGCGGTCATGCGTTGCTATTGGCTCAATTTCGGCGAGTGCAGATCAGATTTTACTTTGCATGTGTTGTAACCCCAATGATATGACACGATATGACGCCGTGACATCTCCTCTTTCAACCCTCCTTGATGTATACCAGACAGGCAGGGACTAACGAAGAAACGCTATCAAGTGGCATTATGGGAAATGTAGTCCCGTTTTTAGGATCGGGTACACCGCTGCATGCGAGGCACAAATCTTGTCGGTTAACGGTTAATAATCGGTTAACGAGGGTCAGTTATCGGTTAAGAAACTTTTTCAAAATGAGCATCCCTAACAACGTACAAGTAAATAAGAAAAAAACGAAGTCAAAGCGATAAAAACGAGATAAAGTGACCAGTGCAATGTTGATTTAAGTATTAGCATACTTAATAGTATAGCTGCAACAGTTTATGTATATATGTTGCACACACACACATATGGAGATGTAATTAGATATGAAGCTCCCAGTGTTACTGTCCATAATGTCCCTTAATAACAGATCATCAGATTATCACACATGATAATCCCACTGACCACATGTCCTTAATCTGACTTCCTGGATTGTGTGTGTGTGAGATGGAGAGAAAGGGAGAACATGGAAAATGTAAAATCAGAGCAGAGCATTATGGGTAATTGTCTTGTTTGTTGTTTTTTCCTAAACAGTGTTTTTATGACATCTGAATCTGTACATGTTTATGTTTTGTCTATGAATGAGTGAAGCCATGTCGGAGCTCTCACCTTGTACTTGGCGGTGAGCTGCTCGGTGGCTTCCTGCTCCTTCCTCAGATCTCCCATCATCCTCTCCTTCTCTCCCAGGAGCCTCTGCTTCTCCTCAGCCAACATGAACTGATCTTCTCTGATGTCCTGTTTCTCCCTCTCCAACCGCTGCTCCTGCAGCTTCACGTACTCCTCCGCCTCCTTCTCCACCTCCTCCTCCTCCTCCTCCTCGCCGTCCGTCTCTTCATCCCCATCTCTCTCCCAGCCCTCGCCGTCCACCTGCTCCTTCTTCTGTTTGCTCCTCCACTTCCTGTGGTTGAGCTGGGCCCTGAGGCGAGCGATCTCCATCTGGAACTCGCGCAACAGAGCGTCCTTGGGATCCTCGTTGACTCTGGGCTGGTTCTGGATGTTCTTGGCCCGGTTGGCGTAGCGGAGGGTGGTGAGGGTCTCGTCGTAGTGCTGGGGGGCCGGGCCTAAGGTGGCCACCATGACGGTTTTTGCGTTCCCGCCCAAAGAGTCCTGCAACAGTCGGGTAAGCTTGGAGTCCCGGTACGGCACGTGGCCGCTGCGCCCATCGGCCAGCGCTGAGATCACGTTCCCCAGCGCCGACAACGACAGGTTGATCTTGGCGGCCTCTTTCAGGCGCTCTCCCTGGACGCCCGTCTTGGCTTGGCGCTCGCTGCCAGCCAGATCCACCAGGTTGAGGCGGCCGACCCGGATGTGCTTCCTCCCATCTGGCCCGGGCTGGCTGCACTCCACCGTGATCAGGAACAAGGCGTGAGACCGAGACGAGTGTTCGTTCATGTCCGTCGCCCCGACCGCCCTCGCCTGGTTGCCCACGTTCATCACCTCCTCGATCTCCTTGATGCTCTTGCAGACGCACGACGTGAGGTCACGCACGTACACGCCGGACTCCGGACTCTCCCTGAGCTCCAGGGCTCTGGCGTTGCCGTGGTTGGGATCGAGCAGATCCCGAACCTCCTCCAGATAGATCTCGAGGTAGGACGCCCGCACCAGGTACTGCTTATCAGACTGCGAGCGGGAGATGTGCGTGAAGATGTGGTCGAACGCGTTGGGGATCACGCCCCGTTTCTCCGGGTCCATCCACGCCCCCTGCATGGTGTACGTCTTCCCAGTTCCGGTTTGTCCGTACGCAAATATGGTGCCGTTGAACCCCGCGAGCACCGAATCTATCAGCGGCCGCACGCTCTCGTCGTACAAATCTCGCTGTTTGGAGTTCGCGTCGTAAACCGCATCGAATGTGAATGTCTTCTGCGGCTCGCTGGATGACGCTCGAGGGTTTCTGAGTATCACCTGTCCGAGCCGTATGTCCATCTGCACGATGCCGCCGCCCGCAGCGGGCCCGCCGGACTCCTCCTTCCGGTTCAGAGGGCGGCATCGAACTACCACCTTCACTGACTCGCTGCTCTTATTTTTTGACATGACTGGTTTCTTATTGTAAGAAACAAAAGAAACAATTTATATCATATAAAATCAAAATAGCCTAATAATGACACCTTTAATCAGTGAATTGTGATTTTTTTTTAAATCATTAATAACAAATTCAGTATGGCTTCTTGATCATAACATAAAGGAAAATAGCTAGACTGCCTATAACAACACACCTCCTTTAATAATACTATGTCTAATGGCTAATCTGCTCTCCTTATTGTCTGTATTATTAGCTCACAAACACACAGCAGCTCTCACGCGTTGGATCGACGCTCCATTGCAGATCCACATCCAAAAAATCCCCAAATGCCGACAATGAAAACCTGCATGTCAGATATCAGCCTCCTCATCTCGTCCTGGTTGTATAGATCCTCTACACATCCTCCTGTCAGCCCGCTCACTGATGCTCTGAGCTGGGTTTGCAGCTCTCAGTCTGTCCGGAGAGAGACGGAGCTTCTCTCCTCCTGTATGCAACACACACACACACAGAGAAACACACATACATACACACACAGTCATTCAAACGCCACACCCCACATCACTGCGGAGTGGAACAAAGCATCATGGGAAGTGGAGTTTCCTCTCATTGCCACCAACTCCTCAACTGACACACTTGTTTGTTCAATATAAAACTATAATTGGAAATATTTGTATCTTTTTTTATGGTTATAGTTGCAAGAAGGAAAGGATATACAATAAACAAAAGACGGGGGGGGATAATTAGGAAAATAACTTATAAAGAGAAAAAAAAAAATGAAAAAAAATAAATAAATAAAAATAAGATAAAGAGTGACTCGGACGGGACTGTCGGGATGGCGTTATCAGCTGTAACCGCCAGCTCCCAGCATTAATTAATCCTGCATTAACTTTTCAAATGTTCATTTCTAGTAAATGTTAATTTTAAATTTAGCATTAAAGGTCCCATATCATGATCATTTTCAGGTTCATACTTGTGTTTCTACAAGAACATGTTTACATGCTTTAATGTTCAAAAAACACATTATTTTCCTCATACTGTCTGCTTGAATATACCTGTATTTAACCTCTGTCTGAAACGCTCCGTTTTAGCGCATTTCGACGGAATTGCAACAGAATTGCGTTGCTGGGCAACTTCTTGGGTCCATGTGTACTTCCTGTCAGCTGATGACATTCACATCCACTGCAACCAGGAAATAAACTGGGACACATTTACAATGTATACGTTTAAATCTGTGTCAAGGGTCTAAATATTGTATATTTGTGACATCACAAATGGACAGAAATCCTGACAGCTTGTTTCAAATGCAGAGTTTTCCGAATACGGGCTGTGTGTATTTCCCTGTGGATTGAGCGTTTCAATACTTTCACAGTATTTATAAAGGACTTAAGCCTGCTTTATAATAAAAAAAAACATGAAAATCTCACTTTTTTAAAATATGGGACCTTTAAATTCAACCTGCAAGTTGCTATTTAATCACCAGTGAGATTTTGAAGATAGTCTCCCACCAGTTCTTATACAACTGGGCTTCCAAAGCAGCACACATTTAGGACAAGGGGGCCAAATGCAAAATGTATTATTATAGCTTTATTTAACCATTAACTATGACACAACAGCACCACCTGGTGAAATAAATGTGGACTACACTATGACCTGCAGACGCTCAATGTCACTAAAGGAGGTCAGGAGATTCATGTGAGCAAACAAGACTGTTTCCAGGTGTAATGTAGGAGGAGACAACTACCAACATTTCCATATACTAGTTCCCTTTTTATGATATGATTCTTTCAACATTGATATAGGTTTGAAAGGGGAAAGGCTGAGCCACATACTGAACTCAATACATCACATAATTCCTCTAAAGACACGTAATATGTCCCCTCACTGGTTGTACAGCACTTTGGTCAATGTTTGTTGTTTTTAAATGTGCTCTATAAATAAACTAAACTTGAAACTCACCAACACATGTTTAATTTGGCTGCACAAGTGACTAATGACTGACTGACTGAACGTCCCCGGAAAAAATTACCCATATGGGTACTGATAATCCCCTTGGCTCGGGCGCTCGTGGTATCACCTTTTCTGAGTCATCGGCACGGCGTTGATTTGCAAGTAGGATGTTAAACTAAAATGAATGTGAATGTGAAAAGATCAGTCTGAAGTCTGTATTTGTCCTCTAGGAAAAGCGGAGAAATTATTTGTATATGAATACTAAGCAGCACTGTTAGTTGTTCCAAATAAAAGCATCTGGGGCTGCAACTAACAGCTATTTTTAATTGGGATTAAACTGCTGATTATTTTCTTGATTAAATGATGAATCGTTTGGCCTATATAAGGTCAGAAAAATCAAAGTCAGTCAAAAAAAAAATACCATCATAATTTCATAAAGCTTAGTGTCATCAAATTGCTTTAGTTCAAAACCTAAATATACTCTGAGACTGAAAGTTCTTAGCTGACCAGGAAACAATCTCTCCGCAATGTCCATTTAGTAGCTGTTCTGGAGCTTTTGATCATATCATCTCAGACAGATGGAGCTGCCCCGTCGTCATGGAATTGAAGATGTTCAAATTTTCCTTTTTTTTAGCACTTTAGGACTTCTTGTGCATGTTGTCTTAGAAGTTCAGTTTGAAAGATATTTTATTTGTATTTAATATCAATAATAATTGCTTTATTTGTCCCCTTGGGGAAATTGATATACAACTACACAGTAACATACGGGAAAATGGTGACCTTTTGACCTTCGTGCAGGTTTTTAGGGGATCTTAACATGCAGCTAGGTCCACCGAATTTGGGTCAGTTGTTCTCTGCAAGCCAAACTTTGAGTTGGAAGAGGTTCCAGCTTTATTTAAAAACATAAAACTCTAGTGAAATGACCTTAGCCTCATCCGAATTATCAACTACCAAATGGGAAACAATCTGCCATGGCGGTCAGGACAGTTGGACGCCATTCAAAGGTATTCCAAATGCCAGAGTTGATAATCATGATGAGGGCATTTTGGAAACGTTTTGTCATGCGAGTCATTTCACTGGATTTTTATGTTTTTTCATAGAGCTAAAAAATTGCAACCTTGTCCAACTCAAAGTTGGGCTTGTAGAGAATAACTGACTCAAATTCGGTGGAAATGCCTGCATGTTCAGGTCCCAAAAAACCTGCGTAAAGGTCAAAAGGTCACCAGGTTCCCTAATTTTATGTTTGATTAATTGTCATATTTTCTCAGAGAAAGGTCCCAAAAGACCCCTCCACGGCATCTAGAAAAAAAGTTTGTCCTTTAGAAGAACTAAGGTGATGAGAATGTGAGTGTCTAATGTTTTACTCCCTCTGTAAATGTTATAAAAGCGGTCTGACGGAGGGCGAAAAGGCAAAGAGGTTGAGACGGTTAATCTCCCCTAACTCCATTGGGAGGAAAATAAGTGGGATCTATATGTATGTGTGTGTTGCATGATTGTAATTCAGTGTTACTCTCATAATGTTAGATGTGTATTCGGGGAGAAATACCTGAGAAAATACCAGAGCTTCCACAAAGCAGTTGGAGACTTCCCTCTCTGAGGTCAGCAGGGTGAGGTCACTAAGCGCTTATCAAGTCTGATTTCTACCTCGGAAACGTATTTCAGTTTGTGAAATAATTGAAGGCGACCTTTTGTCTGAACCAGGTTGACTAACATCCCTGGCCAACAACACCACAATCACCTGACAAGATGTCCTGGGTAATTTCCTGGGAGAGCCTCTACAGGTACCAGCTGGCCGAGGGAAAGATCTCCAGCTACTGGTTAAGCCTGTCCGCCCAACATAAAGTGATGTGTGTCTCTGTCCAAGGTACTGAAGCTGCTCTCCATTGACGTGATTTCAGGGTGCGGCAGAACCTACACAAGAGAGCCCCTCTATTACAAATACCCTGCACAAAGTTCTCCTCGATTAACTAAATTATGATATTTTTCTTGGAATGGAAACATAAATTATTGACAATACCTTAATGCTGTACAGTATATGGCCTTGATACAGAACAACAGAGGTCATGTGTGTGTCAGTAAAGACATTGTAGTCTTGTGATCTCCACAAATCTGTGGATTGTTCATGTTGTGACAACGTCAGTGCTGGATTATCCCACTAGGGGGCCTCAGGACAAAACTGAACTGTAGGCTCCTTAACCAGGCAGACTACTTCAAATGGTCTGTTGCACTCATAGACTGTAGGCTGCATATTGAATTTGAGCAGGTCATATTAGTTTGAATATTACATATTTTCCCTTGTCCGAACAAGTGTTCAAATTCTGAATAAAAATGTACAGTCCTATTGCGTATTTCTATTATCATTCTATTACATCCACTGCTATTGATTATTTAATCAAAATATACTTAATATATAAAAAAAATAATACATTAATAAATAAAGTGTGTATTATTATGCAGAAAGGCCAATGCCAGAATAATATTTATTATATTATTGGATTATAATTATTGATCCATTACAATACATCACGTTAATATTGCAGCTGGTTATGGTGTGGCAAATTTTAACTGCTGGGCAGCTTAATCTACAATTATATGTCATAATTTATTAGTTGATGCAGATTATTAAAACAAAATCTAAATCTGTAAAGTCACTAAAGCTGTCAGATAAATGTAGTGCAGTAAAAAGTACAATATTTCCCTCTGAGATGTAGTGGAGTAGAAGTATAAAGAAGCAGAAATTGGAAATAATCAAGTAAAGTACAAGTACCTCAGTAGTACATGTACTTAGTTACATTACAATGCTGACTATTGCTTAGTGTTTTATTCCCCCTCTCAGCCCTCCCTCGTTTCCTGTCACATTTCAACTGTCCACTGTTGATTAAAGTCAAAAACGCCTAAAAAGCATAAAGTCATCTGGTTTAGTTGTCAGACAGCTGCATGTGTAGACAGACTTCCTCCTTAAATGTGCATAACTATCACAGCCAGAAGAGTGACTACATGTAGAGATGTGAGTAGTTTTTGTTGGCTGTTTGTGGGAGTGTGAGAGGAACCCTGGGGGCCCCATGCAGCAAAATGCAGGAATGCATCCTGCTCTGGGAGGATTTCTGTGTTAAGACATGACTTATTGGCGTAACAAAGATTGCTTAGCTGTGACGATAGAGAACAGGAATATAATTAAAATATGTGCTGATATAAAAATTGAGCTGTTCGTTCTTTAGCCAAACAACTGAAAGAACTGCCTTAAGAAAATCTGTGAACTCACATTCTGCTATGTGTCACCTCTTTAACCTCTGTAACATCTGGTTCAGGCTTTGCAAGGGGCTGCTTTGTGTTGCATCTTCTTTCTCTTCTATGCCGTTGGTGTGAATGTGAACTTCCTACTTTGGTGAAAACATCAGATGGTTGATGAGATTTAGAGACAGATATTAACGGTCCCCAGAGGATGAGTAAGCTCTTCCTGATTTCCCTCGAATCTATGTTCTCATAGCATGAAAAACAATCTGCATTTATGCTGTTACACTAAGCCTATTTATATTAGAAATTTTTATTATGAATATTTGACACTGTATATGCTATTTAATGACTCTTTCTTTCTTTCTATACCTTTCTTTCTTTATATTTTCAATATATCTTTCTTACTTTATATCTTACTTAATATCTGTCTTTATTTCTTAACATCTTTCTTTATTCTCTCCACCCTACTTTACATCTTTGTTTCTGTCCTTTTTTTTCTTTCTGTATTTCTTTTTCTTTCTTTCTATCTTTCTTTCTTTCCTGCCCAAGCCTATTTTCTTTCCATTCTTTTTTTTTTAAATTCCTTTGAATCTTTCTTTCGGTCTGTCTTTATTTCTTGATGTCTTTCTCTCCATCCTACTTTACGTCTTTGTTTCTGTCCTTTTTTTCCTTTCAGTATTTATTTTTCTTTCTTTCTTTCCTGTACTAGCCTTCTTTCTTTCCGTCCTTTTTTTTTTAAATTCCATTAAATCTTTTTTTCGGTTTGTCTTTCTTTCTTCTCTCTGTCCTGTCCTACTTTACATCTTTCTTTCTTTCTTTCTTTCTTTCTTTATACATACCTTTCTTTCTGTCCTTTATGTTTCTTTATGTCCTCTTCCTGTCCTAGCCTATATTTCCATCCTTTTTTTAATTTAATTTTATTAAATCTTTTTTTCAGTCTGTCTTTATTTCTCAATGTCTTTCTGTCCTACGTTACATCTTTCTTTCTGTCTTTCTTTCTGTCTTTCTTTCTTTCTTTCTTTCTTTCTTTCTTAATACCTTTCTTTATCTCTGTCATTCTTTGTCTTTCTTTCCAACTTTGTGGCAAGTCTGTACTCGGCAGTAGAAAGCAAAGCAGAGCATACTCAACATTCCTAAGGAGTGTCTGAGAGTCAAACTACTCTGACAGGCGGAAGAAGGAAAGAGTCACACACACACATACACACGCACACATGTACACAAACACACACACAGTCTAAAGAACCCATATTAATGTTGTGTGTGCATGCAGATATACTCTCCCGGTGTGTTTCCAGTTATTAAAAGACTTTAGAGGGATAAAATGTGCTCACAGTTCACAGAGCAGAGAGGATGTGGGGAAACGCCCGTAACAAGCACACAACTACTTATATATGACATCACTTTGCCTGACTCACAGCTGGGATAGTCACCGCATCAAATGCCAGCTTGCCCCATGAAAACCCCTAACACACATCCGGGCTAGGAAAGATCCGCAAGAAACTGGCCGCCATCTTGGCTCATTAGATACATTCAGTGAATCTTTGTTATTTTTTTTTTATTATTATTTCAAAATGACGGTATACATAGTAACAACAGAAAACGTTAAAAATATTTACATACAAAAGAAGCATAGTGAAAACATAAACAAAGAGCTGTGACAAACATAAAAGGACAACAGAAATTAAACAAAACCAACATCAAATTAAAAAAAACAAAAAACACACACAATAAACATAAATAAATAATAATAAAAAAAGCAAGACTATGACAATAATTTCACTTAAAAACTTTAAAGATATTGCATACATTCATTGTTTTCATTGCTTTTTTTGTTTTGTGAGGAAGAAATTGTTGACAGATATAATTCAATTTCTTTCATAAATACAAAGAAATTAGGCTTTTCTTTGTGGAACTTCTCGAGAATTCAAATTAAATTAATAAGAAAAAATTACTGTCTTTGTCACTGTAATCATAGCAACCAAATATAATATGTATATTAGTACAGTGCAAAATCTGAGAAAATGTTAACAAGTATAAATTATTATTATAATATTATTATTTAGTTTTGTAAAAACAAATAAAAAAATAAAAATAAAAATAAATAAATAAAAAAAATGAAAACCGTAACAAGAAACTGGCTGCCATATTGGCTCATTAGCTACGTTCCATTCAGTGGAAGTAATTGGGAGCTTTGAGCCAAAATGTCCGAGTCACTTACGCAGTAACATTCTGTCAATCTAAAAAACGCCCCTTTTTAGCCTCTCGATGTTAGCGGAGGATAGCCAATCACATTCGAGTGCTTGATGCAATGACAGCGGTGTCGACCAATCAGAGGCGTGAATTTTGACAGAAGGGGCGGGAGAAAGGCGTGTCTAGGATAGTCACCGCATCAAATGCCACTTGGAAAGATCCGCAAGAAACTGGCCGCCATCTTGGCTCACTAGCTACGTTCCATTCAGTGGAAGTAAATGGGAGCTTTGAGCCAAAATGTCTGACTAACTTACCCAGTAACATTCTGTCAATCTAAAACACGCCCCTATGTGATAGCCAATCATATTTGAGCGCTTGATTAAATGACAGCGGTGTTGACCAATTAAATGCGTGCGTTTTGACAGAAGGGGGCGGGGCGAAAGGCGTGTCTGTTTGGGAACTAGGGTGTCGCCGTGGAGGCTCCCGTTCGAAGGCGACGGCGGCGGTCGTCTCTATATTTCGGTTGTAATCTCTCTCTCCAGAAGAAAAGCGACGAACTCCCCGAGAAGACAGCATATTCAACAGACTTTAACAGCGATTATTATCAAGTTCTTCTCGGTCCAGCTTGTGTTAGAGCTCTGTAATGACGGAGTGTGTCGAGAATTTACATTAGCTCGGCCGTTAGTTTGAAGAAAAGAGTGGTAGAGAGAGAGAGAGAGAAAGAGAGAGAGAGAGAGAGGGGAGCCATTTTGTCCCGACTGTGTGGGAGAAAAGAAAGAGTGGAAAAGAGGAATCACACGGGAGGAAGATCCTAGTTTCTCTATCCTATTCTCATGCAAGTTTGGAAGTTGGGATATATAACTTCTCGGACACGTAGACACGTTATTAGTGGTGGTATTTTAGCCAAACTAGCTATCAACAATTAACTGAGAGAAGCAGTTTGGCTGTAAAGAAGGAGGAGCTGGCTGCTTTTTTAGACTTCACATAGACGTGCTAGGTTGTTTTTTTGTTTTTTTTGCTGTATATTAGCTGGGGGTTTCTGTTTTTTCCAAATGGCGAAGAAGACGTACGACTTGCTGTTCAAGCTGCTTCTCATTGGAGACTCGGGCGTGGGGAAAACCTGTGTGCTGTTCCGCTTCTCTGACGACGCCTTCAACACAACCTTCATCTCCACCATAGGTAAGAAGATACACACACACATACTGGTGTTGTTACAGGTGTTTCTGTGTTTTCCTTCAACCCCTATCTGAGGTGACAGCTGGGAGACTCACAAGACTTTCTCCCCACAGCTGGAAATAGGCAGGACACATTAGCCACCATGCTATCAAGCACGTTAGCTCCTCTAGGCCCTGCACAAGTCAGCTATCTGAAAAGCTACTTGTACCTTTTTTATGAGCTTTTTATAAATAATAGTCACTCTTTTTCAAATGATTGCGACTTTAAATGACAATACATTATTGTTGTTATGGTTTAGTCAGTTTGCAATGGCAAGTATAACCGGTTTTAGGTTGCCAGAGGCGAATAAGCTGTCATGGCACTTGACCCAGTGGCTAACGAGGCTAGCAGTACATGTACAGCTAAGGCGACATCTTCAGATTGCTTGTGTTGTCCTAACCAATAGCTCAAAACCAAAAGGTAGTCAGTTTACTATCACATTAGTCAAAGCTCAAAACCAAAATGTAGTCAGTTTACTATTACATTAGTCAAAGAAAAAGCAGCAAATACTCATAACTGAGAAGCTGGTTCTTGGTTAAAAAATACTATTTTGAAGATCAATTATTTGTTTTGGCTCTAAATATATGACTAGTGGATAGTTGCACCACCTGTGATTTGATAAATATAGCAGTAGCAGTAATGTACAGCTAAGGTGACATCTAGCTCAAAACCAAAAAGGTAGTCAGTTGACTAACACATTAGTCAAAGAAAATCAGCAAATACTCATAACTGAGAAGCTGGTTCTTTAATTGTGTGCTTTTGTGCTTAGAAATGACTATTTTGAAGATCAATTATTTGTTTTGTCTCTCTCTCTCTCGCTCTCTCTCTCTCTCTCTCTCTCTCTCTCTCTCTCT